>NW_021011575.1:1150274-1216209 GCF_003987935.1 Bombyx mandarina | reverse complement strand
ATGTGAAAGCCAAAATTCAGGACAAAGAGGGAATTCCTCCGGATCAGCAGCGATTGATCTTTGCGGGGAAACAGCTTGAAGACGGCCGTACACTATCTGACTACAACATCCAGAAAGAATCTACTCTGCATTTGGTATTACGTCTAGAGGTGGCATGCAGATCTTTGTGAAAACACTTACCGGTAAAACCATCACATTGGAAATTGAAGCATCTGACACCATCGAAAATGTGAAAGCCAAGATTCAGGACAAAGAGGGAATTCCTCCGGATCAGCAGCGATTGATCTTTGCGGGCAAACAGCTTGAAGATGGCCGTACACTATCCGACTACAACATCCAGAAAGAATCTACTCTGCATTTAGTGTTACGTCTCAGAGGTGGCATGCAGATCTTTGTCAAAAACTTACCGGTAAAACCATCACACTAGAAGTTGAAGCATCTGACACTATTGAGAATGTGAAAGCCAAGATTCAGGATAAAGAGGGAATTCCCCCAGATCAGCAGCGATTGATCTTTGCAGGCAAACAGCTTGAAGATGGTCGTACACTATCTGACTACAACATCCAGAAAGAATCTACTCTGCATTTGGTGTTACGTCTCAGAGGTGGCATGCAGATCTTTGTCAAAACACTTACCGGTAAAACCATCACATTGGAAGTTGAAGCATCTGACACCATCGAAAATGTGAAAGCCAAGATTCAGGACAAAGAGGGAATTCCTCCGGATCAGCAGCGATTGATCTTTGCGGGCAAACAGCTTGAAATGGCCGTACACTATCCGACTACAACATCCAGAAAGAATCTATCTCTGCATTTAGTGTTACGTCTCAGAGGTGGCATGCAGATCTTTGTCAAAACACTTACCGGTAAAACCATCACACTAGAAGTTGAAGCATCTGACACTATTGAGAATGTGAAAGCCAAGATTCAGGATAAAGAGGGAATTCCCCCAGATCAGCAGCGATTGATCTTTGCAGGCAAACAGCTTGAAGATGGTCGTACACTATCTGACTACAACATCCAGAAAGAATCTACTCTGCATTTGGTGTTACGTCTCAGAGGTGGCATGCAGATCTTTGTGAAAACACTTACCGGTAAAACCATCACATTGGAAGTTGAAGCATCTGACACCATCGAAAATGTGAAAGCCAAGATTCAGGACAAAGAGGGAATTCCTCCGGATCAGCAGCGATTGATCTTTGCGGGCAAACAGCTTGAAGATGGCCGTACACTATCTGACTACAACATCCAGAAAGAATCTACTTTACATTTGGTTTTGAGACTCCGTGGTGGCATGTAGATATGCAGCTATTAAAAATTGTAGTTTCGAATTAGTAGTTTAGACTGACACTTCGAAAACAAAAATATGCAAAACATTTCAGGTATTCTAATTTTTTCTCTGAATTACAAATAAATGGCTTTAGATCTACGTGTTTTCGATGGTGTCAGATGCTTCAACTTCCAATGTGATGGTTTTACCGGTAAGTGTTTTCACAAAAATCTGCATTCCACCTCTGAGACGTAACACCAAATGCAGAGTAGATTCTTTCTGGATGTTGTAGTCAGATAATGTACGACCATCTTCAAGCTGTTTGCCAGCAAAAATCAATCGCTGCTGATCTGGGGGAATTCCTTCTTTGTCCTGAATCTTGGCTTTCACATTTTCGATGGTGTCAGATGCTTCAACTTCCAATGTGATGGTTTTACCGGTAAGTGTTTTCACAAAAATCTGCATTCCACCTCTGAGACGTAACACCAAATGCAGAGTAGATTCTTTCTGGATGTTGTAGTCAGATAGTGTACGACCATCTTCAAGCTGTTTGCCCGCAAAGATCAATCGCTGCTGATCTGGGGGAATTCCCTCTTTGTCCTGAATTTTGGCTTTCACATTTTCGATGGTGTCAGATGCTTCAACTTCCAATGTGATAGTTTTACCGGTAAGTGTTTTCACAAAAATCTGCATTCCACCTCTGAGACGTAACACCAAATGCAGAGTAGATTCTTTCTGGATGTTGTAGTCAGATAATGTACGACCATCTTCAAGCTGTTTGCCAGCAAAAATCAATCGCTGCTGATCTGGGGGAATTCCCTCTTTGTCCTGAATCTTGGCTTTCACATTTTCGATGGTGTCAGATGCTTCAACTTCTAGTGTGATGGTTTTACCGGTAAGTGTTTTCACAAAGATCTGCATGCCACCACGCAGTCTCAAAACCAAGTGCAGAGTAGATTCTTTCTGGATGTTGTAGTCGGATAATGTACGGCCATCTTCAAGCTGTTTGCCCGCAAAGATCAATCGCTGCTGATCTGGGGGAATTCCCTCTTTATCCTGAATCTTGGCTTTCACATTCTCAATGGTGTCAGATGCTTCAACTTCTAGTGTGATGGTTTTACCGGTAAGTGTTTTCACAAAGATTTGCATGCCACCTCTGAGACGTAACACCAAATGCAGAGTAGATTCTTTCTGGATGTTGTAGTCAGATAATGTACGGCCATCTTCAAGCTGTTTGCCCGCAAAGATCAATCGCTGCTGATCTGGGGGAATTCCCTCTTTGTCCTGAATCTTGGCTTTCACATTCTCAATGGTGTCAGATGCTTCAACTTCTAGTGTGATGGTTTTACCGGTAAGTGTTTTCACAAAGATCTGCATGCCACCACGCAGTCTCAAAACCAAGTGCAGAGTAGATTCTTTCTGGATGTTGTAGTCAGATAGTGTACGGCCATCTTCAAGCTGTTTGCCCGCAAAGATCAATCGCTGCTGATCTGGGGGAATGCCCTCTTTGTCCTGAATCTTGGCTTTCACATTTTCGATGGTGTCAGATGCTTCAACTTCTAGTGTGATGGTTTTACCGGTAAGTGTTTTCACAAAGATCTGCATACCACCACGCAGTCTCAAAACCAAGTGCAGAGTAGATTCTTTCTGGATGTTGTAGTCGGATAGTGTACGGCCATCTTCAAGCTGTTTGCCCGCAAAGATCAATCGCTGCTGATCCGGAGGAATTCCCTCTTTGTCCTGAATCTTGGCTTTCACATTTTCGATGGTGTCAGATGCTTCAACTTCTAGTGTGATGGTTTTACCGGTAAGTGTTTTCACAAAGATCTGCATGCCACCACGCAGTCTCAAAACCAAGTGCAGAGTAGATTCTTTCTGGATGTTGTAGTCGGATAGTGTACGGCCATCTTCAAGCTGTTTGCCCGCAAAGATCAATCGCTGCTGATCTGGGGGAATTCCCTCTTTGTCCTGAATCTTGGCTTTCACATTCTCAATGGTGTCAGATGCTTCAACTTCTAGTGTAATGGTTTTACCGGTAAGTGTTTTCACAAAGATCTGCATGCCACCACGCAGTCTCAAAACCAAGTGCAGAGTAGATTCTTTCTGAATGTTGTAGTCGGATAGTGTACGGCCATCTTCAAGCTGTTTGCCCGCAAAGATCAACCGCTGCTGATCCGGAGGAATTCCCTCTTTGTCCTGAATCTTGGCTTTCACATTCTCAATGGTGTCAGATGCTTCAACTTCTAGTGTGATGGTTTTACCGGTAAGTGTTTTCACAAAGATCTGCATTCCACCTCTCAGACGTAATACCAAATGGAGAGTAGATTCTTTTTGAATATTATAATCGGATAATGTCCGTCCGTCTTCAAGTTGTTTCCCAGCGAAAATCAGTCGCTGCTGATCTGGAGGAATGCCCTCTTTGTCTTGAATTTTTGCTTTTACATTTTCTATGGTGTCGGATGCTTCGACTTCTAATGTTATGGTTTTACCAGTGAGAGTTTTTACAAAAATCTGCATGGTGGTTTCTAGAACAAAGAAGGAACTTTAATGAAGATTGACGGATGAATTCCCTATTTCGGAGTATTAAATGGATTGACGAACAAAACAAAAGAACAAAGACTTTTAGTCATCACAAAATGGCGACGATCATGAATTACATCGTCATTGTTTCAGATTTTTTTGTGTGTACAAATGACAAACTTGATTTTCAAACTTTTCTTGTTGACAATAATTATTTCATGCAGTAGAGTTGTAATATTTTTGAAAAATTGAAATATTTCCTACCTTTTTGGAATTCACAAAAATTATTAAAATTATCACAAATTGTAGGACACGTCGTGCAACTAGGTAGCTCTTCCACGAATGAATGAAATTCAACTTGACTCATGAAAGCAGAATAAAGAATTTTATGACCTGGTAACTAAGACTTTTAGGTCAAGTCTTATTTTAATTATAATGAAAACTTTTTATATGAAAAAAGATATTATGAAATGAAATAAAGTTGATTAATATGAAACATGGTGTGAAATGAAATGAAATGAATGAAATGAGATGAGACGAGACGAGATGAGTTGAGTTAATTTAATGAATAATATAATAAATAAAAAATTCCATGTATTCCCTTCAGGCTTGTATTTTAGGATTATGCTCGATCACTATTTTAGGAAGTCATTGCCTGAAAGAAATCACTCTGAGCAATATGGCGGAATGTTGCTATACGTATTCAAACAGTTTTTAAGCTTTGACGATTGTTTTATATTTTGAAAAATATCTATCATACATTAATATGTACTTTGGGACACATAAATTTATTTTAACTTAAGAAGTAATAGTAAAACTTATGCAAAGGCTTAAACAAGTTTTTATCTCTAATATATCGATTAGCCCACTAAAAGGCTTGGTGAAAACGTACAGCTGATATGCAAGTGCGGTGAAAATTCAATCAGCTTGTAGGAGTTGTAAATGAGAATAATAAAAAAGTTAGAGCTAGAAGAACAGCTGGTTGCCGGCGATACTCATTTTTTTATTACTTATTTATTTATTGTTAGCATTGAAGTAGAAAGACAGTCTTAATTTGCATCTGTGCTTGAATTAGGTGATGAAACCTGTATCTCAAGCAGCAGTGCTCCTCGTTCGGAGTGGGGAGCAGAAGATGGTGAATTGCTGAACGAAATGATGGCAGAGCTTTGAACGATTACATTTTGTTCACCTATAGGGCGTTGATTGTAGCAGCAGTTCATCAGAATAAAGCTAGGCAAGAGTACTTTCGAATTAACACATAAAAAATGCTAGAGTTTTTTCAAACACTTTTAATCTTAAGTATTTGTGGTTTTTTTTCGTAATAGATACAATAGCCAATGGCCCATATGACGGTAAGTACTGATCGATGCTCATGGACACTGGCAATGCTATACTCCTTTCAAACCTTGATTGAACAAGATGATTTCATAGAGCTCAGGAAACACCCTTGAGAGGTGTTCATTTTAAAACCGGTTTGTATGATCAGTGAAAATAACAATTTGAAGTAGTAAGGATTCGAAGGGGAATATCGATAATCCGAAAATTCATCAACAAATCATCTATCTATCTAATCTATCAACAAATCTAACGTCTATCTGGTGTAGTGGTAAGTGACATGGTCACTACACAAGGGGGTCGCGGGTTCGAATCCCGCCAAGGAAAGATATTTGTATGATAAATAAAAATGTCTTTTCCAGGGTTATGGATGTATATTAAATATATGTATGTGTATAATCAAAATCTTATATTTATTTCCGTTATCTGGTACCTGTAATACAAGTTCTTTACGAACTTATAACGGGACCAGTTAACGTGGCGTGATTGTTAGTAAATATTTATTTATTTATTTATTTACCTCCGCGGAGTCACGCGGAAGTAACACTTCGCCTTGTTTAAGAGATCCCAGCACTATTAAAAAAGTTTCGGATTTATCTTCTATGAGATTATGTCATGTTATTGATATGCTGATAGAAAAGTGTAAAGGTGAACACCGAACCTTGTGGAATCCGAGCATAAAGCTCATACCAAAAAAACAATAGTTGTCCACGACGGCTTTAATGCTCCATTCAAAAGCTTCGATACACTTGTAAATATCGTCAAGGATTCCGTAAGATGATAATTTATATGTCCGATGCCCGACACTGGAATATAAATAGTTAGTTCAAGCTAGTCCAGTGACAGTAATTACAGTTCAATGTACACTGTGATTTTACTAACTATGGCAGTCACAGAGGACTTTTTACTGGGAACGCGAGGAGTTAAGTTGTGTGATTTGTTTTATAGTGTTTCTTCAGGTTTAAATGTGTAATAACAGTGATTTATTAACTGTTTAATATCTGTGAAAGTGCACAAATTTGGGAAAATGAAACAAAGCTGGTGCAAGTAACTTCTCAGGATCCTCCAAAAAGTCCACTGAAAAAATCTCAGTAAATGACTAGCATTTTACTGAGAATATATTTCCATTGTATTGCCATATCACCTCATCTTATTTCATGTAATTTCATCCCAGTTGATTAATGTCTCAAATATATCATCTTCACTTCATTTCATTTCACTCCATATTATCATTTTTCATAAAAATAGGAATATTATAAATTAAAATAAGACATGACCTAAAGTCTTCGTTACCAGGTCATAATTTTATTTTAAAGAAAGGGAAGCCACAGAACTCAAACCGCATACGAGTTGGTATAATCTACGGTACCGTACCGAATGAATTTCAGATTCGAATGAATGTAAAGACTTGATAAATCTCTAAAATGAAAGTTGATTTATTTGTGTCAATTTATGGTTTGATTTGAAATCTGACCAATTTACGAAAAAACATTTACTAATGTTAATTATGTCTTTTTTGGTGTAGTTTGATATAGTAAGCTCTAAAATACGATAAGGATAAATTCAAAGAAGATCTGTATAATACTGAATATATCTTAATTTTTGGTATTCTTTAAGTTTGCACTACTAGATTTATTTTTCTGGTAAACAAAAAAAAATACCATTTCTAAACAATGAGTCACTTGTGTGTGTAAAGCTAATTCTTGAATTACTAAATTGATTTTGAATGTGATTTTTCGTTTGTCTCAAAAATGGCTGATTTAATTCGAGCTATGGGGGCGCCCATAGGACCCCCTGTAAAGGACAAATTAGGATCTCCATCCACTGAATCAGAAGACGGGGGTGGTGACATTGCCGAATTGGCAGCTGAATTAGAGTTAGACGAAGCAGACGGACCAAGCACTAATGGTAATAATCTGAACATTTTCTTGTTACAATTTCTTCCTTTCTTGAAATCTTATGGTTCATTAATGATTAAGGTGAGCGTCAAGCCGTGCTGGCCCCGCCGGAGACTGAATGGTACCACGGCCGTCTAGACAGGTATACATCTGAGGAGCGTCTGTGGGCTGCCAGCAAACAAGGAAGCTACTTGGGTAAGTCTTAATTCTTTCAGTAATATATAACTCATTAATAGTGGACCTAGTGAAATACTAAATTTGAGAATCTCAGGCAGGAATCAAAATTTTTACATATTTAGTTAGAAAAGCTATGTTGTTAAAGAAAGTTACTAAAGTAAAAAAAAAGGTGTTGTAGTTGGAATGGTAGCAACTGTAACTGAGACTACAACTTAATGTAGCAAGTTCGGTCACAAAGTTCGCATCCTAGTGCTTTTCTTAATTTCAGATAGCTCATGAGCTCATCTTCCTATTGCTACTTGCTATGATGGAAGTTAATAAACCCTTCTAGACTCAAGGCAAAAGTAAACAAGCAAGTAAACTGAACTTAAACTAGGCATGGCCATGAAGGACTGCAGTGATGTGTCACTAGTTGGCTATGTCACAAATTACTATCTAAACAGTGATATAATAATAATAATAATTCGCAGGTTTCTGTCCCAATAGTCCCTAACGCTCCGGCCGATTGTTGCCCACCTCGCCGGAGTGTGTCCTGCCGTCTTCCCAGGCGTAGCAGTGTTTAATACATAATAATAATAAAAAGTATTTTAAACTATATTATTGTAACAACAACCTTATTGTAATATTGTATTGTAAAATATTGTTTAGATCAAAAGTTAACTTTTATTATTGATTACAGTGCGTGAGAGTGATCGTAAACCAGGATCATATGTTCTGAGTTATTTAGGACGCACAGGAATTAATCACTTCAGGTACATTTCTGTGTATTTATTTTATTTTTTTATTTACGTTTCTTACGTATGACTAGTCTTTATAAAATAGGTATAAAAACAAAGGTAGAACAAAAGTACTTTTAGTAAAAATGAAATAAGCAGTACTGCTTATATTATTTTTGTCTATTCATTGGTTAAAAATATTATTTTATTAATATTAGTTCAGATATGTGCATGGATGTGCCCTTAGTCGAATCTGTATATTTCCATAGCATAACATAACAATTCATTAAATAAAATACTAACTGCTAATGACAAAAAATGTTGTACACAGTGCTATATTAAAATAATGTTGCACAAAATGCTTTTCACAGGATAACAGCAGTGTGTGGAGATTACTACATTGGAGGTCGACAGTTTGATTCTTTAACTGAACTTGTGGGCTTCTACAGTCACTGTTCTGACTTATTGAAAAGAGAACGACTGGTAGAGCCAGTACCACCACCAGAACCAGTGAACGATAAGAAGGTAAGCACATGTCAGAATGTTTCCTCTAAGATGTTTTAGGTATGTTATAATCAGTACTTTGTTTTGCCTCCTTTGGCTCTTCAAACTGCTTCCAGTCACCTTGACATTCACTCAATCGAGCTATGAATAAAATCTTGAAAGAGGGCCTTCCATTCTTCCAGTAAAGCCATTTTTAGTATCTCTTGAAATTGTTGGGGCAGTATTACTTTTCTAAATTAGTCTTCCAAACTAATGCTATTCATGCTCTGTGGGGCTTGATTTAGCAACTGCACTAATCACTCCATGACATTGATTTAATGTATCCAATAAAAATGGTTATGAAATATTACAATTAGGCATGCGTTATAATAAACAAAACCAAATCCATGACCTATGAAAGGGGCAAAGGGAATTACTATTTCTTATAAAATCTTACATCACTCGGTTATTAGTGACCCAATCTCAAAGATGCAGAATTTTCAGTATATCCATTTTAGGTGTTTTTGTCTTTACTTGTTTAGGTAACTTTTATGTTTTTTTTTATTGTGATTGGGTCTGCCAGGCATTTGTGGTTAAAAAGTCATGGGCTCACAAAAATGTAGTTTGCAGTGTGCTTTATTACCTAGAAAAACTTTATTACGTTTCATTCACTTGTGTTAAAAAAAACCATACATATAAATGAAATTGGAGTGTCTGTTTGTAATATTGAAATAACCGCTTTTTACTAGATGCATATGAAATATGAATATATATACGGTACATAATAGGTTGGGGAAAGTCTTTTCGCATTATAGTATGTATGAACTTGTAATAAAATCTCTTTGGCTATACTATTTGTATCTGGCTGGTTTTGGTATCATTAAAAGTTTAAATTTTAAAGAAAATAATTCCAAAATCAAATTAGGAAAATGTGTGATTTTTATAAATTTTTTGTACTGTAGAGATGAGTGAATCTAATGAAGAACTGAAGTCGTCGTGGCCTAACGGATAAGACGTCCGATGCATTCCTGCTGAGCGATGCACCGGTGTTAGAATCTCAGGCGTGTACCAATTTTTCTAATGAAATACGTACTCAACAAATGTTCACGATTGACTTCCACGGTGAAGGAATAACATCGTGTAATAAAAATCAAACCCGCAAAATTATAATTTGTGTAATTACTGGTGGTAGGACCTCTTATGAGTCCGCGCGGGTAGGTACCACCGTCCTGTCTATTTCTGCCGTGAAGCAGTAATGCGTTTCGGTTTGAAGGGCGGGGCAGCCGTTGTAACCATACTGAGACCTTAGAACTTATATATCAGGGTGGGGAACTTATATCTCAAGGTGGGTGGCGCATTTACGTTGTGGATGTCTATGGGCTCCAGTAACCGCTTAACACCAGGTGGGCTGTGAGCTCGTCCACCCATCTAAGCAATAAAAAAAAACCTACGTTAGTTAAATCTAAATAAACCATATAAAAAAGGTTGTGAATTTTCCTAAAAAAGGCGAAAAAACTTTTTCCCCAATCTATTACACCAAAATAACATTTTTTACAATTTTTGTTTGTCTGTCTATTTGTTCCGGCTAATCTCTGGAACGCGTGGACCGATTTTGACGAGACTTTCACTGATAGGTGGCTGACGACGATATTTTTTAGACTAGTTTCGCCCTGCGGCGTCACCCGCGATACGACAATAACCGCGGGTAACATCGCGGGACTCAGCTATCAATAAGAAGAGCGGGTCGCTAGTCACAAATAAAAATTGTAGAAGAAATAACATTCAGTATATACCCAAATCTGATTGAGTAAATTATTATGTTCCATTTATAAATAGTAAAATTAAATGATGGTAATAATTTATTAAAATGTTCATAATTTAGACAAAAGTATTTCTGTGTCCCAGAAACTTGTGAACCAGTCATTTTCCTCATTTATTTTAGATACAAATTATTTACCCGTACGGTTGCCGCTTGTTTTGTTCGTTTTCTAGTACATTTAACAATAATTTTGTAATGGTTTTTCAGAGGGTTGTTGCAATTTTACCTTATACAAAAATGCCCGACACTGATGAATTGACTTTTCAAAAGGGCGACATCTTTTTTGTACATAATGACATGGGTGATGGATGGCTCTGGGTCACAGCTCATAGGTAAGAAAAAATCTTACATATCTCTTGAAATTTTCTTAAAAGTACTAGTAAATTTTGTACAGGCTTTTATTGTTGTGAGTTTTCCACATCAGATTTTTATGGTACTGTGAAGTATGGTATTTTTATTAAGTAAACAAAATATCTAGTAATAATATGAATATGATTGCCAAATTGAATTATAATTAACATCATTTTATTTAGGACCGGTGAACAGGGAATGATATTTAGAGAGTTGGTTGAAGATCTGGATCCTTCTATCGATCCAAACACGGTATTTTCGTGGTTCCATCCAAACTGTACCAAGAGTGAAGCAGTTGACATGCTAGTCAAGGCGGGCCCTGGAAGTTTCCTCGTCAGACCATCTGATAATTCTCCAGGAGACTATTCGTTGTTCTTTCACATTAACAACCAGATTCAAAGGTTCAGGATTGAGAAGAAGGGCGTCAGGTACTTGATGGGAGGTCGAACCTTTGAGTGCTTGGATGCTGTGATCAATAGATATAGGAAAGAACAAATTGTTGAAGGACACACTTTAGGTCAGCCGGTGAGTGTACATTCTATGAGCAATTTGTCACGTAGCAATTCTGGAATTTTATGTTAATTTTGATAATGAAATTCCTTTAGCTTATTGCGGAAGGTCACACTATCGAGCCCCAGCAAAGTACAACAGGGGCTGCAGCTGAAAAGATATATGCAACGTTACGCGAATGTCGAGATCAGATCGGTCTGAAAAAGACGAAAGGAATCAAGCACTATGGGTATCTGAACAAGAAATCTGACAAGGGTGCTAAAAAATGGAAGCCTTTATACTGTGTGCTATTACAGGAAGGAACCGACACACATTTGTATTTTTACGATTCGCCGAAAAGGACCAAACCAAAAGGACTCATCGATCTATCATGCGCATATCTTTACCAGGTTGGTGATTAAAGTTTTCGTCTACTTAAATATGTTATAAATTCGTGTTCGTACATTAAGATTAGGATAAAATGTTTTTGTATCGTTAACGTCAAATTACCTTTATGTTATTACTAGCGACCCGCCCTCGCTTCGCTTCGGAAACATTAAAACACACATGAAACCAAAAAAATTAATTTTTTTTTTTTTTAAAAAGTAGCCTTTGTTCATCAGGGACAATGTCGGCTTCTAATGGAAAAATAATTTTTCAAATCGGTTCAGTAGTTTCGGAGCCTATTCGAAACAAACAAACAAACAAACAAATCTTTCCTCTTTATAATATTAGTATAATATTAGTATAGATTACCTGTATGTTTGCATCATCCAAAAAATATTGAGCCGATTTTTTATCCCTGTCCCTTTCACGTCATACAAACTTTAAAGTTTGTTTTTAATATGACAGCAACTGGAGATACAGGCAACCGTATTAAAAAAATAGTTGCACTTATTTTTATTAATTTGTACTGTCTATTTAAGGTCAGTGGAATTATGGGACATTTCTTGTATCAACTAAAACTATAACGCTATAGATACAATTTAAAACTATAAGTGTAATGATTGTCTCATAAAAATTAAAAACATACATATTATTACAGAAAATTAATATAAAATTTGATTACAGGTTCACGAATCACTTTGGGAAAAGGAGTTTTGTTTCCAACTCGTCGAACGTGCCCTGCCATGTCTATCTACACATACATTCTTGGCTGCCAATACTGCTACTGAGGAGAGGGCCTGGATCGAGGCTCTAAGACCTTTGTGTGTGCCGCAGCAAGCACGACACCAGTGCAAGGTAATATTAATAATAATCAAAATATTTCCGCCGTGAAGCAGTAATGCGTTTCGGTTCGAAGGGTGGGGTAGCCGTTGTAACTATACTGAGACCTTAGAACTTATATCTCGAGGAGGGTGGCGCATTTAGGTCGTAAATGTCTATGGGCTCCAGTAACTACTTAACACCAGGTGGGCTGCGAGCTCGTCCAACCATAAAGCAATAAAAAAAATATATATATGTTAGGTAACTTTTTTTACATCTTGGGTTACATTATTATAGTTTTAGTAAGGATCTCTAATTTTTTTCCAAAAATATTATAGCCTATGTCACTCTGGAATAGTGTAGCTTTCAAACAGTAAAATAATTTATCAAATCGGTTCAGTAGTTTCGGAGCATATTCAATACGAACAAACAAACAAATCTCTCCTCTTTATAATATTAGTATAGATTATTAATTATCTATCTGTTGAAAATTCCGTGAAAAGATCTAGTCTGGTTTTGAAGTGACGATATGAGGTACAAGTTTGCATCAGGTGGGGCGCGTGTCGTGGGTGCGTTGGCTGCGCGTGCGTTGCCTGACGGCGCACCGGCTGCCCGCCCGCCTGGCGCCGCGCCCGCACCTGCGCGTGCTGCTGGGCGCCGCGCCCGTCGCCCGCACCCGCCCGCGGCCCTCGCCCGACCCGCACTGGGACGACGAGTTCTTCTTCGAGTTAGTACTATTATTAATGATTTATTGCTGCACAAGACAGAAGTTATGGATACTAGAGCTGTCAGAGTGCATGCTGGCTGCCTTCTGACTGTGAAGTACTCTTAAACCTCGCTGATGATGTTTTCGTTCTTGGACATCTGCAAAAAGTTATTTCTAGTTTCGCACATACGGTGCTATAAAGTCACTTATGCAATTTTTGTTAACACTGAACTGAGTATGGGAAAATACTGTTTTTAATAGTTATTAGTGAGACGCGAGAGATGACTGATGAAGTTTAAAGTTGTAGTTTAAATATTATTTTATTTCTATAGTCTATCAGAACTATATGAGAATTATATAATAAGATGTTGAATTTTCCAACGTTTCTCATGAAAAAATACATAATTTGCAGAAGTGACGTTATCGCATCGTATGTGCGGTTTGATAATACTTGATTTTTTTAAGCATTATGAGTTAAAAAACTTGTACTACTTTTAATTTAAAATAAAAAAATTGTGATGCTAAATGTTACAACACTTTTACAGTGATATGCCTCCAGATGTAACGTCATTTACAATTACCGTTCATAATACAGGGAAAAGAGGAAAAGAGTCTGAAGTAAGTGTTAAAATTATAATAATAATAAAAATCTGTTTCCACAGCACTGTAGGTTTTTTTGTTTCCCTTAAAATATTTTTATTTTTTTCAATTTGTTTCCCGATAGATAGTGTTTACAGTTTTTATGCGTAATCATAGGGTGAACGAGCTTGCGGCCCACCTCGTGTTAAGTGATTACCGAAACCCACAGATATCCCATCGTGAATGCCGCCTACCATCTTGGGACTTCAGGTCCATGTCTCAATTGTAATTACAAATGCAAATTCTACCTTTTGCAAGTTTGATTTGTATAACGCAATGTTATATGCTTCATCGTGGAAACCATTCGTGAAACGTCAGTGGATAACGAATTAATTATTTCATTAGAAATATTGGTACTAGCCTCTTACCATTACTCCATCCACATTCTGGTCTATCTCTAACCAACTCTAATGGTATTTTCTATCCGAATATAGGTGGCTGAACTGACTATAGAACTCGCAAATTTGGCAAACGGTGAAGAAATAGAAGAATGGTATCCCTTAGTAGGAATGACTCCTATTGGGGAGTGGGGATCTTTGAGATTGCGGATAAGGTAACATTTACTAATAGTAATAATGCTCCAGTTTTAAATACTTTAATTATGATATGCTTATAAATTAAATTTTTGGCGTGTGTGTGTGTATGCTTCTAATTTTCATTTTGCCAAATTTGCAGGTATATGCAAGAATTAGTTATGCCTCGTGAAGAGTACAACCCGCTTCGTCAATTGTTGCTGGAACCGGGCATTCCGGCTGTGAAGGCGTTAGCAGATCTTTGCAGGACCGATCGACAACCTTTGGCAACATGTTAGTTTTATTAATCCATATTGTTTCTCCGTTTTATACATTTGTTTTAATATAGATTTTCTTTGCTGTATTTTTCGCTCAACTTTGTTACAGCATAATTGTATAATGTACGTAAAGGCAGAAAAGAAATTAAATTTCAAATTGTACTGGTAATTACGCGAATGAGCACTTTAAAATACAAAAACTTTCCAGCAATTTATGTCCATTGTGTATATATTCATTTATTATGAACACAATAGAAGACGAATGATTGGTGAAATGATGGCCCAATCCGAACGTTCATAAAAAAACTTTGCCAGCATTATTATACTGTATTATATTACAGTAGCATGAGCTAAACTTTTACTGGTGGTAGGACCTCTTGTGAGTCCGCACGGGTAAGTACCACCACCCTGCCTATTTCTGCCGTAAAGCAGTAATGCGTTTCAGTCTGAACGGCCGTTGCCAGCCAGCCAGGCAGCCGTTGTAACTATATTGAGTCCTTAGAACTTATATCTCAAGGTGGGTGGCGTATTTACGTTGTGGATGTCTATGGGCTCCAGTGGCTTACTTAATATCAGGTGGGCTGTGAGCTCGTCCATCCATCTAAGCAATAAAAAAAAAACTAGCTATGCTCATAGCCACTGAATTTGTTGCAAATGTCATCAGATAGTAGCTGATTTATCTGTGTAAATAATCGTGTAACGGGCGTGCGTGTGTACGTTACAGCGGTGCTGAACACGTTCGCGGAGTGCGGGCGCGGCGCGGAGCTGGCCCGCGAGCTCACGTGCGCGGAGGTGGCGCGCGAGGGCGACCACAAGACGCTGTTCCGCGGCGCCTCGCTCGCCACCGCCGTGCTCGACGAGTTCATGCGCGCCCACTGCAAGCCCTTCCTACAGGTCACCTCTTTGTACTACCAACTATCTAGAATTTTTTTTTTATTGCCCTTCTAGGCAAAGGAGCATACGGCCCACCTGATGGTGAGTGATTACCGGCACCCAAGCCGCTGCCTTGTTTAAGCAATGGGGAGAATTGATGTTTTTTTAAATTAATTGTGCATCAAAATTAACACTAAACATACCATATCGGATCAAATGACCCATTTTGAACTTTTACATTTGAAAAGCACATATCATGTTATTGCTTTTGCACGTTTGACTTCATGGCTTTTTCTTACCGATTTAATCTACTGTTATTTCTTTGTTTTGTTTTAATTTTTTTGAGTAATACTTGTCGTATAGGTACCATTATCTACCCGCTATGGTAGAAAAAGGTATCAGTAAGTGTTGGTATGATTAGTGTTAAAGTATAGATTCCATTACATTTATGTGTGCAGTTCCATATGCTTCAAGTTCAAATAATTTATTCACCTAAATAATATTTATGTAATGACTAGCCATTGCCATATACATATTATGTTTTATAACATAATCAAATAAAAGCACACAGTCATGCAAATAAAGTTAATAGAAAATCTATAAAAATAAATGATTGTGGTACCTAATCACAATAATAATTTAACAAATACATAGTTGTGTTAAATCAACAGTAAAAAAATAAAGAGAATTCATGTCACTGCATGTCCCTGTTGTGATTGAAATTAAAAATATGTATTTTTTTATTCAGGCGGCGATTTCGGAAACCATTCAAAAGCTGATTGATTCTAAACAGACAGCAGAATTGAATCCCACTAAGATGGATTCACCCGACGACGCGTGTAACAATGCTGAATTTTTGCTTATGATTCTCGATCAGGTAAAAATAATTAAGAACAAATATTACATACACACACTATTAATTGATGGGTTCTTACCACTATTTTCACACATCGTGACAATACGATATTTTGGTGGTATTGCAAGTGCCATGATCACGGGTAGACTGAAGACTAGCAGCACTTTTTTTTTAAACAATCGTGCATCCTATATGTTCAGACACCTCACGATAACCAGTTGTGGAACTAATTGTCCTGCAAAGAAGGGTGAAAAGTACGGTGTGTCTTGGACCGACATTGGGAGGCCCGTTAAAAGAGTTCTCCAGAGAGCAGAATGGCCTCGATCAAGGAGAGGCAGCGGGCATCGTAAAACATCGTTTATCTCTTCAAAGCTACAGAACGATCACGATCGCTCTGTCAAGAGTGAAACGAGTGAAAGTTAAGAATAAGAAAATATCCCAAATATAAAAATAATAAAAGTAAAGGCGAAAATGATGTTAATTATATTAAATACAGGGTGACCCGCGCGCATGGGTATCACCATGGGTTTGAAGGATGGGGCAGCCGTTATAACTATACTTGAGACCTTAGAACTTATATCTCAAGGTGGGTGGCGGTTTACATTGTGGATGTCTATGGGCTCCAGTAACCACTTATCACCAGGTGGGCTGTGAGCTCGTCCACCCACGTTGAAAATAAAGTTGGTATAAATTGAATACTGTTGTCCTTTATCACATTGAATTTAAAAAAAGTTTATGACATTTCAGATTACCCTATCAATATTTACTTCACCGGAAGCATGCCCTAAGCCAGTCAGATATCTGTGCGGGTGTCTGCAGCGAGCCGCGGTCGCCAAGTGGCCCAATGAACGCTTTGTACGCACCAGGGTCGTCTCAGGTATGAAATCAAAATTCGAATATGTAACGAAATTGTATGAACACGATGCGTTGTACTGTTTTAACAAATTAAGTTAGATTAAGCTATCTGTTGTTGAATTTTAAAAACAAATACCATCAACATTGAAATGCCTTTTTTTAATTTTTTTATTGCTCAGATGGGTGGACGAGCTCACAGCCCGCCTGGTGTTAAGTGGTTACTGGAGCCCATAAACATCTATGACGTAAAAGCCACCACCCACCGTGAGATATAACCTCTATGAAATCTATATATATATATAAATGAATTGCTGTTCGTTAGTCACGCTAAAACTCGAGAACGGCTGGACCGATTTGGCTAATTTTGGTCTTGAATTGTTTGTGGAAGTCAAGAGAAGGTTTAAAAGGTAGATAAATGTGAAAATGCTCGGAATTAAATAAAAATAACAATTTTGTTTTTCCTTTGATGTGTCCCCCGTCGTCGGACGAATTCCTTTTGTTTGTTTTAAGTTTATTTTAGACAAAAGTTTAGGTCTATTTATCAATTGAGGCACTACAAAGTCTGCCGGGTCAGCTAGTCCTAAATAATAAATCATGTTTATATCTGGTTTAGTGCAGTGTAATGAGCTAATGTCCCTTCCGCAGGATTCATATTCCTGCGGCTGATCTGTCCGGCGCTTGTAGAGCCGCGAGCGTGGACGCTGGTGCAGCGGGCGCCGCCCCCGCACGCTCAGCGCTCGCTGCTCATGGTCGCCAAGTGTCTACAGAACCTCGCGAACCTCGTCGAGTTCGGAGCCAAGGTTATAACTGCCACCAGCTAATTCAAAGTTTACTCAGATGACTAGGTTTCTGAAGGCATTCAGCACTGGTTTAAACGAGAGTTGAGCTATCAGTCTATACGTATAGAGAAATTTGTTTAACACTTTGCTATCCGCACGTCCCGTAAATATTTATTCTCTTGGCGTTCTTGTTTTTCTTTTTCTCCCCTTGTCCCCACTAGATAGGGTCAGCATAGCTAATTTTTCTCTTCCGTTCTCTTCTATCAGCCGTCATTTCAATACTCACTCCTCTCTCTCTCTCTCTCATATCGTCATTCGCACACTCCATCCATGTCTTCTTCGGGTGACCTCTTCCCCCTCTGCCTTGTACTGTCGTTTCTATACATTTCCTAGTCCCATGCATCTCCTCTCTACGCATCACATGTCCATACCACGGTAAACGTCCGCTCTTTAATTTGTTTATTAATGGAGCTACTTTCACACTTTCACTGATATACTCTTTGCCAGCACCAATTCAGATTAATTGGCTTGTCGTCGCCCGTTCTTGACACTATCGGGAAATCATAAATTGATAAGTTTTACTATTCTCATTGTTAGTACTCATAAGTTCTCAACCTTGTTCTCACTTACTTTCATGAACTTTCGAAGATATGCTCACTATTGCTCACGACACCACTGTCGCGTCGCCAGATGACAAAGTATTAATGAACAACTAACCATCCATAACATACATATATATTTGAAGACAATAGTTAATTAGAAATGCATTATTTCAGGAACCTTACATGGAAGTAGTGAATCCGTTCATCTTAAAGAACAAAGAGAGGATGGTCGTCTTCCTAGATCAACTGAGTAACGTGCCAGATCCTGGAAATTCGCCGCCCAATTCTAATGTCAATTTTGAAATCGGTAAGCTTGTAAAGTTTTTGACGAGTATGTTAGGGGCTCGACAAAGGATTGGGTTATTGGTTTACGCATTGTAGGGCGAAAATACTGCAATCCAAAAAAAAATATCATTCAACAAGTTATTGTAGTAATCGGTGTCTAAAACCCATAGACATAATGAATATTTCTGGCGCCGATTTTTATATATAGTCAAGATCATAATGATGTTTTTTCTACAACATTAGCCCATAGATATCGCAACGTCAATACCGTTACCCTTGAGACATGAGGTCGAATTTAATTTATATTGTATAACTGCAATCCCTGAATAGCCTTGTCAACGTGTGCGTATCAAATGTATTAAGTTCTGTAATCATATGAATTGTTAAAATTGACGTAATAAAGAATAATAACTATGCATTATCATTTTAAAATCAATTTAATTTAACGAGAAAAAAATGTTAATTGAATGTTCTTATTTTGTAGCGAAAGAGCTAGCGACTCTCCATCATATTTGTGTGGCGCATTTGACTGAGCTTCAAGGATTGGCTAAGAACCAACCGGCGATACGTAAACTTGTCACCGTGACCGAGATGCTCACTAAACATAAGCAAAAATATCTAGAGATGATCAGATAAAATTTGCGTCAGAAGACAGGTGAGAAAACTTAAAACTGAGAAATATATTATTGCTTTCCTCTTAACGGCCGTCTGGTGTAGTGGTAAGTGACATGGTCACTACACAAGGGGGTCGCGGTTTCGAATCCCGCCAAGGGAAGATATTTGTATGATAAATATAAATGTCTTTTCCAGGGTTATGGATGTATATTAAATATATGTATGTGTATAATAAATATCTTACATTTATATCTGTTATCTGGTACCTGTAACACAAGTTCTTTACGAACTTATCACGGGACCAGTTAACGTGGCGTGATTGTTAGTAAATATTTATTTATTTATTAATTCTTATGGAGATAATTTTTTTTGCCAAATTTCAGAGAATCGTAGTAACTGTCAATTTATGAATTAAAAGAATATATGTGAATATGTGACTCCATCGGTTCTCTAATTCTATAGTCTGTTCGTAGTAGTGGTATTTCTGATACCTCGTGGCAGCTGGATATGAGGAAAAGTGCTCCCCGTGTTAAGTGTTAACCTTGCTCCCCGCCTGGCACAGTTGAATTCTGTTACATTTGAGATGCGCACGTGGGTTTTTAAGAGCCTTACTCCACAAACCTATTTAGAAATGAAATAATTAAAAAAAGATGTGTGTTATCGTGGGACACCGGATAGGAACGAAGTTCCTTATTATAAAAATGTTAATTTTAAGTTCTATTCGAGGTATAAAGAAAATAAAACTGGAGGTTTCGCAACAACCCACGGTCATTCGGTAACGTGCGAACTTATTGTGGTACACTTCATTCACGGTTGTTTGCATAAGAGTTAGTGTATTGCGCAAACGAACGCTCTGAGATCGTGGTCAATGAATGATAAAAAAATATGTAATTTTTTGTACGTTATTACAAAGTTAAGTCGTACACTGTGTGCATTACTAATTTGTACGTTATTACAAAGTTAAGTCGTACACTGTGTGCATTACTAACAAAAATCTTACGTTACGGACGTGTTCTCCCGGTTAGGGTTCCCCCTCCGCATCGTCCCATAAGGAACTTCGTTCCAAAACCTTTTTCAAAAATCACTAAAAAAATTTTCAGGGTAAAGCTGCGAGACCTCGGATATTATTAACTGTAGGAAATAGATACAGGCTTAGCAATAAAGACTTCCGTACAGTTTTAGATGCGTATCTTAGTCATTTTAGCTTTATTTAACTTTTTTATAACTACCTACGTATTCTAAAATTGTATTTCAAGCTTTCGGTGCCAAAAGATTTCTTTTTCAAAGTTTCCAGATGTTAAATCGGGAATCTTGTTATGGAATTACTATATCTTACGTTTTATTTAAATATTTTAAATGTATTTGTAATCAGTATGTCAATAGTATAATGTTAGGTTGTATTGGTAATCGAAATGCTCTCTTACTTTAGAATATAATTTATTTTTAGGCTTGTTTTCGATTTTAGCAATCTTTATTTATAAATTACGAATCCCAGAAAATTTATTAACATTCAGAAGACTCGTTTGCAAGAGAAATAATCCTCATTGAAATTTCGTATTTCAATAAAGACTTAGAAAACGTTACCAAATGTGTATAAATAGAAAATGCTTTAAAAAAAAAAACTTAGAACTTGACCATAGAATATTAACCTTTTATAATTAGGCATTCTAATCGATTTGTACTTTTATATTTGAAAATAATAAGTATGTAGATTTTGTGTAAGACTTTTGAAAAATTATATGAATGAATGAACAAAAATCCGTATTGTGATGATAAAAAAGTAAAAAACGAAAATATATACATGCATGCAATTAAGGTGCAATACAAGATGATTTAATTTTTTCCTGTATAAAAGAAAGTGTGTTGATAAACATTTGTAGTTTGATTTGAATAAATAAATGTGAATAGGCACTATATATTTAAACATTGCACACATATTTTGTTTCTACAAGATTGCGCTCTATTCATTTTCTGCTATGATTGAATTGATTGAAGATTTATTGTCAGAATGTAATTAAACTCAGAAAAAGCTCATCTATTATTATTGTAAAAGTGTGCTGATACTTTAGCAATCAGCTCAACAAATGTTTAGGGTTTGCGTTTCGCATCACGTAGTTGCCCCTTAAGGCATCAACATAGAATCTTGTTTAGCATTTCTAAGGTCAAAATGACTAGTTTTCCTTGCTTATTAAACGTGAGTAGTTTGAATACCATTCATTGAGAATATGATCTTCCCTTGTTTAGTACCTAAATTTTGTTTAAAAATAAATTTTAAAATTTTAATCTTCCATAATCTTGCTCAAAAATGTATTTAAAAACATGTCTAGTGCCATATTATAATCTGTACTTACTAATGCACTGTGCTTTTCAAATCACAGTATAACGTGACGAAATGAATACAGTAATACTTTGCTTTGCATAGACCATAAAAGCGTAATTAAAAAAAAAACCTGAATATTTAATTTAATGGTTGCATTCTGAATTATTCACAACGACCATCGGTAGTCTCTTTTCTTTACTCATACAAAGTGGACTAGTTCGATGATTTTTTTATAGATTTTGAATTTTAGTAATGAAAATATAGTGATAATAGCCATAACTTGTGGTATTACTGTACACACAATCATTGTATTTGTGTGCCGCCGCTTCGTACTGATAAACGGTAGTATTTGTAATGTAATAAAGCAGGCTGATTAATTGCCTTTTTACATGTGTAGTGATAGTTCGGCTAAAATATGTATATTCTAGTAGCAAATTAGGATTGTAAGTGTGTTTGTAACAGTTATAGTTGATTGGGTATAATAAGATCCGTTTTGTTTTTGTCAAAGTATACAATTTGTAAATTACACAACGATGACATAATCGATCGACAGTGAGGCACGAAACCGCAAATATTTATATACTATTTTATAGGTATCCTTTTTCCTTAAACTAGTGAAATAGATACTTCCATATTAATTACTCTCTACTACTCTATTATTAAATTAATATTATAGGGTAATGAGAGAAACAAGCATTCAGATTTTTTTGTTACAATATTTTATATTTAGATATCTACTGTTTTTTCTTCGTCTTTAAGTACATCGAAACTTTCAAAACTATCTGAAATACCTACGTAGTAATAAGCTGTAGGTATAGATTCGGTGAATCGTCGCCGTACATAGGTATTACTTAGTTTTATATAGAACAAAATTAGACTGAACAAAGATCCGGTAAGAAGTTAGGATACGATATAATGGTCAATAGATTTTTCAGCAAAATAGTGACAATTTTTTTTTAGCTATTGCATAGATTTTATCGCGTGCCTTGACCGCGGCGATCGAATCATGAAATTCCGTAACGAAAAAAACCTTACACCCCCCACTCCACTCACACGTTGCGCTTGTGTAGTGTTTGTGAATAAGCGCGTGGCGTGACGTCACACTGCATGCGCATCATGAAAAGTCTGCCCATCTCTCTCTCGCGCGGTCTGGCTTATGTGTGTGAAGTGGACAGTTAAGGTTTTGCTTTTATTAATGTTTAATGTAGCGTGGTCTTGTTTTATTATTGTTTTAATATTAAATTATCATTTTCTAATTATAATTGCATAAGTTGATAAAAAATGCTATGCAATAGCTTTACCGCGGCAGTTCCCGAGTGCCACACGTTTGTTTTTTTAGTTGGGTTTAAAAATACGAACTGATATTCAAAATTCTCGGAAGACTAAATAATTGATTAGTACTATAATATGTGATTTTTTTTTGTATGATTATAATCTAATCTTAAGGAATATTTATTTTGCATTTATTTTATTAAAAGAATGTGAGTATATACATTTCAAGCAGTTATATTTATTGTTTTGTAGTATTATACATTATCCGTTATTATGCCAGGTGTTCCGGAAACGGTATTATGCTATATTGAAAGATTAATATCTAAATAATATTATAAACTTATTTAAATATATGTTTTTGGTAAAATTTATGCTTTTTATAAATACGTAAAGAAACTGCAAATTCATCAACCCTATAAATAAAGAATAACACCTTTTCCGGAATATATTATAAAAGCTAAACTATAGCTAAATTTGTCAATGAGTTTGATATTATTGATTTCTCAGTTGACTGTGATTCACATTGTATACAATAATATAATACTTATTGTAATTGAATTACGTAAATATTCGTTTATAAATAATCTCTATTTTGATGAATGTCTACAGTCTGCGTTACTATAATACTTTTTGTTCCTTGTTTTTTTTTTTTAATGTGTGTGACATAGTTATGTTTTTGTTGATTTCTGATTATGTTAATGAGGGTGGCAGGAAATTTCAAAAGAAAAATAGATTTGTTACGGTGTTTGCTATCGTTATTAAACTTTATCTGTTATTTCCAAATTTGAACATGGGATATAGAATAAACTAGAAACCGCAAAATTCTGTTCTTAGTTTTATAAAGGAAATGTATAATCTTGTGTATAATCTACATCCTTTTGCAATAATGATAATAAAAATTGACAGTTATTAGTGCATCATACCTATACCATATTTTTATAATCTTACAAAATTATTTTAATTTTTTCATTTGATTCTTACAGTTCTAAGATTAGCTAACAATGTTCGATATTGTAGTCAAAATAAACTGTATTCATGAAAAGAGGTTTTAATGGTACTTTACTTTTGACCGCATACTTTTATATCATTATATTTGAGCCTATTAATTAGTCTCGGATGGTCGCGGCTCCTTGATAATCCTATATTGTTTTCTTTGAAAATTGAACTATGCTAATATTAAGATTATTTTTACAAATATTTATGTCAGTGTATTCTGTTTCCTTATATTTTTTATAAAAATAGTCTTCAAAATAAATGGATACAATATATTTCATGGTTTAATTGTAATCAAGACAAAAATTCAATTTTTTTTTATTGTTTTGTTGGGTGGACGAGCCCACAGCCAGCCTGCTATTAAGTGGTTGCCGGAGCCCATAGACATCTACAAAGTAAATACCTCCACCCACCTTGAGATATAAGTTCTAAGGTCTCAGTATAGTTAATATCAGTTAGTCAGTTTAATATAGTAATTTAATAAAGTAATTTGTTATCTTGAGGGGGGCCGTTTTTGAGACTATATTATTAGCCTGGAATATCCACTAGTGTTAACATAAACTTCCATAATGAAGGAGAAACATATGATTAATGAAGATGATATCCGCCACATTTATGAACACCTTCGTAAGGACTAGTATGGGAGTACTGTAGCACGCATGGGCAAGTCCTACCATCCTATTTATTTCTGTTGTGTTCTGTTTCGAAGGGTAGGATAACAATAAAAGCCAATTCTCTGCAAATGGTAGGCAGCGGCTTGGCATTGCTGACGTCCATGGGCGACGGTGACCACTTACCATCAGGTGGGCCGTATGCTCGTCTGCCTACAAAGGCAATAAAAAAATATATTGAAATCTGCAAATACGCCCATTTTGTGTGGGTGTGGGTGGGAGGATTGTATGAGTACCAATCCAGCTCCTCAATAAGCCGCCTCAGGAAGCGATCTTGGTGACCCAAGATGTGGCCACTCTCGAGTACTAAAAAGAGCATGTGAGCAGCTGTATCGTCTGTCTTCGTACAGGCACTGCATGAGCAATTATAATAAGTTTTATGAACAGATGTTTATTATATGCCTCGTGGCCAGTGATTGCACTGCATTGCATGTAGTTCTTAATTGTTTTCTAGTCGTCTTTTTCGGCGTTTCCACTGAAGATCCTGACCACACGTATGTCTTTCCATGAAGAAAGGTCCGCTGCGAGGTGGACCGCCTGTTCGATGCTGCCTCCAACTGTGCTCTTTATAGTGCGGTTTTACTATCATAAAGACTCCTGTCACATATATACTGTATTTGCTAGTCAACAGGCTCAGTTATACATTTATTTTTTTAAAGAGGAGGGTTATACTGAGGCAATAGAACCTCTTGTTTTTGGCCAGAACCTCTTTGGGCCCTGGGCCAAGATTCAGTTGCATTATTGCCAAAGATGCATTTCAGTTTTAACAGTGGCCTAGCTGTTTTAATATAATATGAAGACTTTTGAAGGTCGAATGCAACATTCACATTCAAATGATTAAGGTCTCCATTAAGCTCTGCACACCAGGTGGTCCATAAGTTCATTCACCCATCAATGCAAAAAGCACATTTCCGAGAACCAGTTCATCTCAGTGTTTCGAGGCATAATTTGACTACACAACTCAGCACTGGAAGGAACTAACTTTAATTTTGATCCTTTTACAAACAAGGCTTAAAGAATCCTCTATTGTGGGAAACGGTTCACTATGTTTTTTGGTGCTGCTTCTTCATAATCCATCAATTTATTATCTTAGAAAATTGAACAAGAAATAAGTTTTAAAATGGTTTAATAAATCATTAACATTTAAGACCACGTTTTGTAATAATTTTATGTGAGGAACAATATTGAAAAGGCCATTAATATACAACAAACTGCAACATAGGGGGATTTGCGTTCACCAATTCTTGCACATTTCCAAAATGTTCCCAGTAAACTGAAAAATTATTAAAACAAGTTAAAATTGTTGCATTGAAACTGATTTATTTATGGTTTGTTTTTCAAACTGATTAATGTTGAGACAGAACAGCCACAATGAACAATTTGTTTTCTGTTTTATTTTTAATATTTGCTGTACAAATTAACTGTGTATATTGAAGCCGTTGTGCCGTTCGTGTTGAGCGATGCACCGGTGATCGAATATCAGGCGAGTACCAATTTTCCTAATGAAATACGTACTCAACAATTGTTCACGATTGACTTCCACAGTGAAGAAATAACATTGTGTAATAAAAAACAAACCCGTAAATTTATAATTTGTGTAATTACTGGTGGTAGGACCTCTTGTGAGTCCGCGCGGGTGGGTACCGGGTTTGAAGGGTGGGGCAGCCGTTATAACTATACTTGACCGTTGTAACTATACCTTAGAACTTATATCTCAAGGTGGTTGGCGCATTTACGTTGTAGATGTCTATGGGCTCCAGTAAACACAACACCAGGTGGGCTGTGAGCTCGTCCACCCAACTAAGCAATAAAAAAAAGAAAATTATTGCAATAGCATTAATAAGTTACTCACATGCAACTTACCCAGTTTTATTCCGGTCCATGATACTTGGAAAAAATGATCTTAGATAAGCGCAGGTGCATATCAACAATAGTAATACGGATAAAAGGCTTTGAAAATTAAATATAGCACTCTGAAATAAACAGACATTAAATTAATTTGGTATGTTTTTTATTGATGGTATTAGTAGATGAAAGTATGCACTTAAGTACTCACCATATTATGTTAATTTTTTTAATAAAAATGATTTCCAAATTTATAAAACATATCCTGCTATTCTTTAAATATTCAATATTCTGATAATATTAAAACGGAGCAGAAAAAAGTTCAATATGTAAAGTGTAAACTAATTTCATTTTTTTTTGGGATTTTATGACCTAAGTAACTAAGACTTTTAGGTCAAGTAAACTAATATCAATTTTAATTTAACTATAACTAGGTACCTACATTCTTTCGATTTTATTAAAGATTTGATTATTATATCGTGAAGATACTATCTATGAATCGAAGTGCAAGTTAGTGTTAGTAGTATGTCCAGAGTGGAAAAAATAATGGTCTTACCTGCTTGTTTGCCTTGGTTTGGAAGGTGGCCATACTGAAGAATTGTAAGCTAGTGTTACATACTATTTCAAATTACTAAAAATGTATGGATGGAGAGTAAAACTATGTTCTATAGCTTTCAGTTTATTATGAAAAGTTCAGTTAAATTAAAATATAACAATATAGTATCATTATTAATGCTCCCATCAAAAATATCATCAAAGATTAAATACTTTTAGGTTTTTCGAGGGGGTTGATGATTCCCGCTTTCGTAGGCTTAACCCGCAATAGCTTACAAGGGAGCCCTGGATGGTGCTAAACGGGAGCCGAAAACATAACCAGATATAAGCCGAATAAGGCGAAAGCATAACCGGTGGTAGGCCCTAGTCCGACTGGCTGGCGACCACCCTCCAACTTGAATCCGCCAAGTAGTGTCAGTATTATAGTGCACAATATAATACTGACCAAGCGTAATTTGTAATTATTTTTACTAGTATTTTGGTATTTTGTGTTTCTTTTACTAAATAGCATTTTACCATTACGACAGTAATCTGTGTTTTATTGTCTCTAATTCTCACTACTTCTCACTGGGCTCACTGAATTTAACCCCCTTTTTTTGGATTTTCCTTTTTTTTAATTATTTGTTTGTCATTTGTTCGTTAATGTTCGAATATAAAAATTGTTTGTTCGTTTTATTTATTTATTTTTAATTAAACAAATGATCACCCTTAAGTTGGCCGCTCTTATTAAATATTTTTATTTTTATCGCTCAGATTAATTAATTTTGATCTATTATCGTTTGTTCGATGATTATTGGTGATTGTTCGATCATAAAATTAATTAAATTCCCAACTGTTAATTATTTTATATCTAATAAAGCTGGCAATGGCCGTATTTACTAGCGCTATGTTAACAAGTACGTCTACACTGTCTAATTATTTCTTTTATACATCAAAAAATAAAAATAAAAAAATCTAAAAATGAAAAAAGAGGGGCCAAATTCAGTAAGCCTTCTCTTCTCACTGACAATGTTTTCGAATTTCTGATAGGTCTGTGCTGTGATCGTCATGCACAGATAATACCCATAGATTATACACTTAATATATTCGAGAGATAATACCCATATGTGATGTTTTCAGTTTAAACTTTCAATGAACTAATAAAAAACAATTTGTATATTTCAATACCTGCCTATGTATTTATTCATATTCAATTAATTCAATTACGTGTTATTGTGTGCATTAATAATGGAAGAGGATAAATTCGCGCTGGTTGAAAAAATAATAAAAGATATTGAAAATGTTTTGTCGAAAAACGCTGAGTTGTAAATATATTTGGCACAAATTCAAAGATAATCGGAATTTATTTAAATATATTAAAACGTAAAATATTTTCAGGTACGCTTTCGACATAGTTCCAGTGGATAGTAATTTTCGCAATAAAACTCCGGTTCTTCATTTAGAAAATTGCTTAGGGCTGGAGTCGTGGTGTGTTAAACATGTGTACATGTATTGCTACTCAGAATTAATGGATAAATATTTCTGCAAAACTAAACGTCGAAACAGCACACTCGGCTCTATACATTCGGAAAAACTAGGTCGATTATTGAGTGTAACACTTTTACTGAACCCAGAACTTAATACATTATGGAACAAAAGGCGTGATATGGTACTCAGAAATTTATTAGAAAAAAGTTCAGAGTTGAAATTGACTAGATTAGTATTGTCAAGGAAACCCAAATGTAATGAGGCGTTTGGGTATAGACGATGGCTACTCGAGGCTATATTACAAGGTATAGTGAATAAATGAATTAGTAGATACTGAATTATTAAATTTCCTAAAACACAAATGTTTCAGAACATTAAAGCTCGTAGTTATAAATTAGATTACAAAAGATACAGTGGACACTAGGCAGTACATTGTCTGTCCGTGGCATAAACACAAGAAATTATGAATTGCTTAATTAATTGTTATCTCAGCCTGTTTTTGTTCATTCTGAGATCATACTTGACTCCAATAATATTTATTGATTTACTCTAGCTTAATTGGATATTTTTCATCTTCCATTATAGCAATAAAATAGCTGAAACATAAATATTATACATTATAAGAAAATAGGCAAAATGGATATAAAATAAAAATATAAAGTTGTTTATTGTAATAAATAAATTTAATTAGAAAAGAGATAAAAGAAACAATTATGACACATTGAATTTAATATATTAAATAAAATACAAGTGTTATTTCTAACTACACTAAAGAATTGCTTTCATTTTCAGATGAAAACCTCCAATCAAACTATGTCCAGAATCTTGTTAACGAGGAGCTTCATCTCTGTCAAATTGCCTCAGATAAGAGTCCTAATAATTATCACAGTTGGAACCATCGTATGTGGTTGCTTAATACATTAAAGAAAATTACAAATTTTAGCTTGGACCTCTTATACATCAAAGAATATAATTTCTCGGAAAGATGGACATCAAAACATGTTTCAGATTTTAGTTGTTTTCACTATAGACAATATTGCATAAAAAATGTTATCTTACATTTGAATGATGTATTCTGGAAAATGTTTCAAAACAGCATTGAAATTGACTTACGTAAATGTTTTGTTAATGTTCTGTTAAAAGCTTTACAGAATGATATGACTTTACTGAACACAGATGAAAATTTAATGGAGTACTCTGACGAAAAGTTAATAAATTTGCTCCTTTCAAATACTAGAAATTGTAACTGTAAACATAATAATGTTTATCTATGTAGAAAATTTGAAGTACTTTTCCATGAATTAGTTTTAAATAGTGAATTGATACAGTTCTATAAGTGGCATGAGTCACTATGGTACCATAGACGGTACATCGTTCATGAGTTGATCATTTCCATGTATGAATATTTCGGATTGAAGAAGCAGAATGGGGCTCTAGTCAAAGACAATTGTAAGAAATGTAATTCTAATGATTTAAGGCAAAAGCAAGTGAAGATAGTAAGATATGATTGTAATCGTGTTTATTCTAGTGCTATATTTAAAGTGCTCATCTCGCATGAAAGAAAGTTCATTGCAGAAAGAAACGGTGATTCAGATAAATTTGCAGAAAGACATGAAAAATACTTGAAATTTGTTGAAGGATTGAATATTGTTATATGAATAGTTCTGTGTTTCTTGTGTGAATTTACGTTTAAGCAAACAAATGCTGTACTTAAACTGGAGTCAAGTTATGGCTAGCGAAGGCTGCTGCGATTGGCTGAATGCTTGGAATCTTTTTACATTTGTAATCGCAGGTATTTTTTTTAAAATTGTAATTCTAGTTTTGAAACAGGATTTTGTATGATCTAATCAAATAAGATAATGTTATAAAAGTATACCACACTATTAAAAGACATTTTAATTAAAATGATACCGATTTTTTTAACATTAGACAAGCTTCCTCTCTCCCACTCACCTTGAGATATTAATATGGATTTAGTCTTGATTAGACTCTAGTAACGGCTCCAATGGTTCGGATCAAATGGCTACTTCCTATTAACCGAAACGTATGTCTTTCGCGGCAGGAATAGGCAAGACATACTCGTGTGGACGCACAATCCGCTTTATATTGGTCATGGTCCTAATTTAGAAATACTGCGAGTAGTTTTATGTTGTTTCTTACAAAGCGCATTTCATTTAGGACTTTGGATTATTATAATTTTTTTTATTGCTCTTGTAGGCAGACGAGAATGCGGCCCACCCGGTGGTGAGTGGTTACCGTCGTCCATGGACTTCAGGAATGCCAATTGCAGAGCCAAGCCGCTGCCTACCGTTAAGTACTTTTTACAAGCCTCGTTTGAAGAAGGGTATGTCATAGCGCTCGGGAAACACCGTGGAGGGGAGCTCATTCCAAAGCCGGATGGTACGTGGCAAAAAATATCGCAGAAAACGCACTGTGGATGAACGCAGTGGCTGCAGGTAGTATGGATGAACTCTACTCCGGAGGCGGGCGGTGCGATGGTAAAAACGAGATGAAGGTATTATTTCAAACAATTCCGCAGATGGAGCATACGGTACAAAATAGAGAGGGAAACGAAGTCCCTCCGTAGACCCAGAGGTTCCAAACGATCTGTGAGAAAGGGAGTCTCGACAATCCGAACGGCTCTCTTCTGTGTGGAGTCAAATGGAAGAAGCTGGTATTTGGGAGCCCCGGCCCAGAAATGGGATGCCGGACTTGTGTTTTATAAAGCAAAAGTCTTTGTCCAGGCGTGAAGTACCACTTTGCTCTGTTGAGGAATCCGAAGATTTTGGACGCCAACTTGGCTTTGCCTTCCAAATTAAGAACTAAATTAGGAACTAAATCGCATTAATTTTAAGTCGTCGTGACTTAAAGGATAAGACGTCCGTTACATACGTATGTAGCGATGCGCCGGTGTTCGAATCCCGCAGGCGGGTACCAATTTTTCTAATGAAGAAATACGTACTTGACAAATGTTTACGATTGTCTTCCACGGTGAAGGAATGACATCGTGTAATAAAAATCAAACCTGCAAAATTATAATTTGCGTAATTACTGGTGGTAGGACCTCTTGTGAGTCCGCAGGGTAGGTTCCACCATCCCGCCAATTTCTGCCGTGAAGCAGTAATGCGTTTAGGTTTGAAAGGTGGGGCGGGGCAGCCGTTGTAACTTTACTGAGATCTTAGAACTTATAACTCAAGGTGGGTGGCGCGTTTATGTTGTAGATATCTATGGGCTCCAGGAACCACTTAACACCAGGTGGGCTGTGAGCTCGTCAATATACCTATATAAATAAAAAAATCGAAAACAATAAAAAAAATAAAAAATCAAAATTAGAAAGGAAAAAAAAACGAAAAACGTTATATCTCTGAAAATTTACCCTGGCATGGTCGATTTAACCCGTCAAATAAGGGCAGCGAAAATATGTTTTTTTCCTAGAGTAACGAATGTTTTGTGACAATATGAGGTCGTGTTTATTCCGATTGTTCTGCCTTTAATGAGTGCTATGGCAGACTTGATGAGAGATGGCAACCTTCAAATGAGGTTTGTGAAGAATATTGCGCAGTGGAGGCATGGTTATGTGTCAGACAATGTTGACGTCTGCAGACGGTGGTATCAAAACAAAACAACAACAAAAAAACAAAAATGAGGCTTAGACCTTAAATTTCAAGGTAGACCGTGCCATTCACGTTGTCATGGACTTTGGTAAATGCCTATCATGGACTGGGTCATGAGCAGTGTGACTAGGCTATTTAATTCTAAAAAAAAAAAAAACAAAAGTCACGCTATAAACGTTGAGGCGGCCATTGTATACTATCGGCGATGTCCTTGTGCTCTATGGAAATATTGAGCACCATCGCACCGCTCTCGGAATTTATCATTCTCTTTGAAATATCAATTAACTAGACCAGCTTATCTGAAGGTATTGTCCAACTGCTGCATGAATGCGTTCCTTGTGCGTCGCAATGGAATGGAGTATGTAGTTTTAAGTAGGTGTTAATTTTATTTAAAAAAATCGCGAAGTAAGCTATTGTGTCAATTTAGGATAAATATTGCAATTTTACCTACGTTTGCAATTCGATGTTGTTTCAATCGAACTTTCTCGACGGTCGGAACATACCTTACTTTTAACTGTTTAATTTGTACATATTTAGTGCTAGTTGTCTACATGAGTTTATAGACACAAGACATAAATAAAAATCATGAACAGCTGAAAAACAGCAAGAGCAGCAGCAGTAAATGGTACGACTAAGCAGTAATACCAACACGTCGAAAGATTGTGGAGAGTATTCTGCCCCTGGCATTGCTGAAGTCCATGGGGGACGTTAACCACTCTCACCATCAGGTAGGCCGTATGCTTATCAGCCTACAAGGGCAATAGAAAAAAGATTGTATTGGTAGGTCTACTGTCAAAAGGACAAGACGATTAATTCCTTTTAGGAGCATGTGCAATAGTAGCATCTACTCGTGCAGATATCTAACATTCCATATGATCCAGATATAAATATAACAATTTTTGCAAGTTATTAACACGCTTTATTAGCTTGACCTGCGTCTATATATCTATGTGACGGTATCGGTAGGCAGCGACGTCCGCGGACGTGTTGACATCCATCAGTGACGGTAGCCACTCACCATTAGGTGGACCGTATGCTCGTCTGCCTAAAAGGACAATAAAAAAAGTCTCAACGTATGTATTCTAACTTTCACCGAATTCAAGATTTAATAAATTCATTATTGAACTTGAACTTGAAATTTGTACACGTATCAAGGATCGATCACAATACAGTAATTTCATTACTTTAAACTAAAATCATGATCAAATTCACGAGGATAAAAAATGATGTATTTGATTTGGATTTCTATTTAAATAAGATTATTTTCTCTGTCAGCTATTCAGTTCTTGTGTTAAAATCGCATAAATGCGTTTTATCGTACTATAAGAGCAAATTCATTAAGGAGATGAAAAAAAGATGTTTGGTGTCGTAGGACACCGGATAGGAACGAAGTTTCTTATTATAAAAATATTAATTTTAAGTTCTATTTGAGGTATAAAGAAAATAATTATTCAGGTATATGTCAGGTATGATTTTTTTATAAAAAAAAAACTGCTTTACAAAGTTATAAACTTTATTTTATTTACAATGATTTATAAAAAATATATAATAAAAATATGTTATTTTTTGTACGTTATTACAAAGTTAAGTCGTACACTGTGTGCATTACTAATAAAAATCTTACGTTACGGACGTTTTTTCCCAGTTAGGGTACCCCTCCGCATCGTCCCATAAGGAACTTCGTTCCAAAACTTCGTTCCAAAATAATGTAAAATTCAGATTATTTTTACCTATTTGCAAATTGGAACAGAACTCCGTGCATGGCAGATAATATAGTGGCTCTGGGGCATCGTATGAAATATTAATACCGTCATCTTCTTTTTTACCACCACATCATCTGCGATCGGATCAGTTCACGACTACACATAAGCACTCATATTTTCAAGATGTAATATATGCTATGTATCACTAACACCATAATATCGTGTAATAGAAATGCCAAAAATTATCGAGTTTGAGCTCGCACGCGTATTTTCCACCATCATATTTATTTCAGCTGCAAAGCAGTTAAGTGTTACGGTTTGAACGTTATACCGTCTTTGTACAATATAATTGAGACTGCGACATAATATATTGTATACATTTGCTTTCTACTGTCAATGGGTTTCGGTAAAGTGGTAACCGACTGTCATTATGTGGGTCGAGAGGATTTTTTATTTATTTTTTTATTGCTTAGATGTGTGGACGAGCTCACAGCCCACCTGGTGTTAAGTGGTCACTGGAGCCCATAGACATCTACAGCGTAAATGCGCCACACACCTTGAGATACAGTTCTAAGTTCTCAGTATAGTCACAACGGCTGCCCCACCCTTCAAACCGAAACGCATTACTGCTTCACGGCAGAAATAGGCGGGGCGGTGGTACCTACCCGTGCGGACTCACAAGAGGTCCTACCACCAGTAACTCACAAGAGGTCCTACCACCAGTAAACTCACAAGAGGTCCTACCACCAGGATTGTCAGTTAACTGAAACAATATTTAATCTATTACAAACTTGATCATTACACCTATCATAAAAATAGCAATGAAACTATCAAAAAATATTTAAATGTACATTTCTAATTAATTATTGTACCCTCGCCGGGGAAAGTATGTTTCATAATGAGTATAATATCGTGCGATCTTGAACCGATTAAAACGCCAATAGCTTGAACACACGAACAAGACAATAATGAGTCATAGCAGCGAGAGATGCTAAAACTCAAAAGTAGTGATTGAAAGATTTAATGTCTTTAAGAAAGAATATTAAGAGTGGAGTTACTGAAACACAGCACTAACGCTCGTGGCTTAAGAAATAGAAGAATCCAATTAGTGGGCGAAGGAAAATACATACGCAAGAAATACCATCCTAACTTGGCGGCATGCCAAATATAAACTTATGTATCAACAAAGTACGTATGTATTGAAGCAAGCAGACGTAAGCGTAACATCGTTGCATTAGATAGCAATATTTTAACTCACACGTTCAATAATTATCTAAAACACTATGTAAAACAATAAGTGCATGCATACGTATTACGCATTGGGGGACAATGTGGGTCAGTAGGCACAAGTCTCAGCTCAACAAATCAATTTGACTAGAAAACAGCCAACCATCTTTAAATTTTAACTCAAAATATGGTGAAAAGCCTTCACATAAAGTCGTATTTTAAATGTCAGTAGTAAGGCTGTAAGTACATTGTTTTGTTTCGATGTTCGTAGCGTCACAGCGTCACAACCGTGTCAGCCGTTCGCGGGTTCGACTACGATCGATATTTCAAGTCATCGGGTAAGTTCGGGACAGTTCGGAAAATGCCGAGCGATATGCCGGTTACCACGTGCGATTTACGTAATAATGGTACAAGTCATTGACAAAGATTTTGAAATTCAACAAGCGGTTCCGTCGTGCTGCAACTTGTAGTTTTTTGCGAATGCAAATACATTCAAGTATTTACTTGAACAAAAAAATACTATAGTTCCTTTTTCATTCTTTTTTATCATTTTAATAAATTATCTTGGTCTCTTGAATGTAAGATAGCTTTAATAAGCTTATATTTGTTGAATGTAGTAAGCGTATTTTTAAATAGAACAGTATTAATAAATTTTTACAGTAAAATGTATATAAAATAATTTTGTATTTACAATTCGGCTAGAGGAAGAAAATCCGTTTTACCAAAAAAGTGCAGATATTTTGGGCGCGTCACGGGTGAACCAACTCAAGGACCATTTAGTGTTTGGTGGTTCTTGCTTGCCTTATTACGGCTCTCCCATGCTCAACCGAAAGGCATGGCTTTTTCGCTGCAGAACTAGGGAGGGTTCTATTATCTACCATTGCACAATATGGCAAACCAAAACACATTAATTTAATGCTTTGAAAATGCTACGGGGCACTTCGCTGAACGATTTAGTTGCCTTCGATTGCACTCACGGCGAAAAATAGTACAACTCTAAGCCACAAAACTAAAATAAAATCATTGTTTGAATTTTATAGAGTATAGAAAAAATATAGGCTAGCTCTGTTTTTATCTTAATGAATAGTGTAATAAATAGTAGGTACTAACAATTCTGTGCAATGTTTGTCCGTGAAATAAATAAAAAGCATAATATATTAACGGTAGTTAATGTTTTTTTAATATTATATTAGTTAAGTTACTTATTAATCAATTATTTATATATTTCATTTTATATGTAAACGGTATATATCTGTTTATTGTATGTATATATTTTCTATAATAATGTATTGTCTATACTACACCGCAACATTCCTGCTATATTTTTATATTTTCCAGAATTTCTGTAAATTAAACGGTTGTCTGGAAGAGATCGCTTTTAGCGATAAAACCGCTTATTATACAAATGTATCTGCTTTTTGACTGTTTTTTGAATGTAAATGGTGTTTTGGTGTGCCATAATGTATTCTCTCTCTCTATCTCTCTATATTAGAGCTTAAGTAAAAATAAAGGAAAAGTAGGTGAAGAATTTCAAACAGTTACTCGTTTGTATGCGTTCATAAAGTTTTCATGGACAGTCGGCTAGAGGTTGACGGCCTTATGACTTAGTTAACCCGTTTGGTGAGTATGCGGCTTCAACGGCTATATTATTACTCGTCTAGAGTTTATTTAAAAATATTTCGTTATTTTATCATCCGTTCTCCCCAATCGTATTCTCTACTGAAACTTGCGCTTGTTTAATTAGAATGTACTGTAACGGGAATGTAATTAATTCCTTCGTAGTAAAATGGCACAAGCACTCAATCTTGTATCTTCAGACGATCGCGATAGTCTGGTCGATGACTTCTTGCCTAAAATATTATTCTAGACGTAATCGTTTCTGTTTTGTGTTCGCGCCAAAATCAAACCCGCAAAATTATAATTTGCGTAATTACTGGTGGTAGGACCTCTTGTCAGTCCGCACGGGTAGGTACCACCGCCCCGCCTATTTCTGCCTTGAAGCAGTAATGCGTTTCGGTTTGAAGGGTGGGGCAGCCGTTGTAACTATACTGAGACCTTAGAACTTATATCTCAACGTGTGTGGCGCATTTACGTTGTAGATGTCTATGGGTTCCAGTAGCCACTTAACACCAGGTGGGCTGTGAGCTCGTCCACACATCTAGGCAATAAAAAAAAAGACTTAAATGTACACTGGTAAAATCTGGTATCGTAAAGGCATCACGCATTACTTTTTTGGCGAAGTCAGTAGTTGGCAAACATTTCGATTATTTTGATTTAATTAGACTGCTTGCAACTTGGAGCCAAGTATGATAAGTTTTGTGTTTAATTTGACCAATACATTTATCATTTAAATTACATTACAAACCTTTTATATATATTTAAAATATTTATGGCATTTTAAAATTAATAGCACTGTATTTAGTATATAAACGAATTCATTCATTAACAAGTTTCACTTTTATGTTTTTATTCTTTATTCTTTATTGTACACACAGGTAATACAATACAATCATTCCGAAAAGTTATAAAATGGCGAGCTTAACTCAACAATTGAGTTGCCTACCAGCTAACCATTCTTAAAGAGGGAGAGCTTTACATAAGTGGGTAGAAGAGTACAATTTAATCAATTTTCATATTGATACAATCTATGTATCTATATATATAAAAATGAATTGCTGTTCGTTAGTCTCGCTAAAACTCGAGAACGGCTAGACCGATTTGACTAATTTTGGTCTTGAATTATTTATTGAAGTGCAGAGAAGGTTAAAAGGTAGATAAATATGAAAATGCTCGGAATTAAATAAAAATAACAATTTTGTTTTTCCTTTGATGTGTCCTCCGTCGGACGGATTCCTTTTGTTTGTTTTAAGTTTATTTTATACAAAGGTTTAGGTCTTTTATTTATCGATTGAGGCACTACGAAGTCTGCCGGGTCAGCTAGTACCAATAACAATAATAATAAAAAATAAAAAATGTTTGTGTGTGCAAGTCACACACGGTAGAAGTGAAACTAATAACTAATACAAACAATTTCAAGGGTCAACCACTCCGCAGTGCAATGGAACAGCCTCACCCTGGGCATAAAATCTTAACTGCATAAATCAAATTGTATATATCTACTACATTCAATGTGATTTTACAATCGCATTACACGATATGCAATCGCATACAATGTAGAACGATGCTTCAATACCTAACACCCGCTTCGTTTCTCGTCGCGTTCGTGCTTTGAATTTTTAAATCGTAGATTAGATGCACTGACAGAGTTCTTATTAAATTCTTCTTTTAGTATAATGCAATTGAAAGTTGGAAGCGGAACACCTTTGTAATCAGTTTTATGAGGTCAATGTGGTGCAAGTGGGGAAGTAATTGAAAACGTGCAAGAATTTTTAACTTAAGATTATCATATATTTTGTCTTTAAAAATTCTAATTTTAAATATTTTTGATGTGGCTGGGATATCTCCACCGACTACATAGTAAGAGAGTGTTAAAACTTGAAGTGTTTGTAGCCTAGCAGCTTCAGGAACATCATATACGGTGAGGACTTTTTAAAATTTTATTTGAACTGTGACATGACAAAACGCTCGGGAAATACCATGCTGAAAGATATTCCAAAGCTAGACGATATGTGGCACATAAGATCTTTGGAAACGAACTTATGACGTGACTGGTATTTCGAAATAGTATGCTTTGCTCCGGTAGTGTAGTAGTATCTCAATAAAACCCTCAGAGAGCTGGCTACTGGTACACCGGACAAGAACAATGCGGTAAGAAACAGAGAATTCAAATCGTGCATCATGTCCAGTGTGCCTCTTACGCTTCAGCTGCGCTGGGGCTGAAATTCCCAGGTACCGATCACCACCGAGAACCGACCAGGGGCTGAAGTCAGGTACCGATTTTTGCGGCATACCTGCACCTAGCACGCGTTCCCGACGACCATATACTCGTAACAACCTCCATAATGTAGATATGACATTATGTATAAAAGCGAAATCTAATTTAAAAAAAGCGTAATTACGGGCGATGAACGCTGTAGGCATTTGTCTATTTATGTCACAAGGTAGCAGTTAAATGTTGGTTATATTTGACTACTATTTTTATATCAGTATCTGTTTTTATTCATCATATTTTGTTTTTAACTCCCATTTATCCTTTGCATGAGTCGTCTATTATCAAAGGTGGCAATCTGTGCATTTGGACAAAAAAAAATTATTGATATTTCAATACAGATTGAATTGAATATAATCGTCTCCTTCAAAGAATACGGTTCAAAACCTGCATTAAATAAAGGTTAATACTTAACCTGTTATTTATCTAAGATGTCGTTCAGAAGAGTTTTGTGACTGCCAATGGAATACAAAGTCAATAATTCGTTTTTCTTATTTACCAATAATTATCCAAAAGTCACATTGCCGGCTTTGATAATAGTCGACTCGCATCTAAATTTGTTTACTCCTTATCAACAAATCTGTATGAATACTTTTCCATGAAAAACAGTGAAGTTTCAATTGTTTATGACAATAGAATTGTAAAATTATAAATAAACAATGAAAACTATATTTGAATTTAATCAATAAACATTACTAAATGTAAAACAAGAATATGGCTGCGTTGGAAATAGAAAAAGATTAATGTAATGATTGTAGACAACGCTACGTATTTCGTAGCCTTTCCGTAGCAGTCAATCTGAGCGTAGTAATTGAGGTCTTTTGATGTAATTTGAAGCTCAAGTGCCCGAGTCAAGCTTTGTGAAGTTAACAATTGTGTAAAATGATGAGTAATAAAATGGCGGTAGAGCCGCTACGTATATATTTAACTACGGAAGAGACTTTATGTTCTTTATGATGTTAAAAATAATTTAATTTACGAATAAAATTTGGAAAGTTTAAATTGGACCGATATTTTCAACTAATATGCTAAAGCTCGATTACAAATATCGAATTAATTTATTCAGTTTTTTTTTTGTTTTTTTTATTGAGAATTTCACTATTGCAATAGTATTTAAATTTCGTTTTTATCAAGTGATCTTTCTTACCTATAAACAGAATTTCATTCAGTCGATAACATACTAAGGATATTATACAATTCCGTTGAATCGTATACTTTTGTTAGTGATCTTAAGTAAATAGATATGCAAAGGAAAAGAGAAAAATCTATTAAAAAGAAAACGTTAAGCAAAAACAATAAAGTTATGGATTTTTATATTTTTATTTTACAATAGCAATCCATTTTGCTTATGAAACGTCAGTATCAGCTTTAAAAATACTAAACAATAACATCAATGAGTAAACAATGTAAGATCGAGTTAAAAACGCAACTGATCCACTCTAGGGATTGTAGTAAGGGCAGATACGGCCGTATTGCACCAAGTAGTAGGGCAGTGCAATAATTGCATAAAGTTTAACCGGGTCCGATCGATGTGAGGGTATTTACCTCGCCAGGCAAAAATAATCCCGGTGCCGGTGATGTCAGGAGGTCGCCGAGCGCCTGCGCGGAACTCACGCTACTCGCTCCGAAACTTCAGGGTTGCCAGCTTCGGGGCTAAGCTAGCGATATGCAGATTTTTAGTAGGTTATTTTGGGAATTGTCTGTTTCAGTAAACGGCTTAATTAATTCCAAATTAAATACAGTGCAGTCGAAAATACATTTATATTATTTTTCCGGTTAAACAAATGTGGTCTACGTTATTTCTTAGCTATGTTATTGTATAGCGAAATGATTATAACTTAAGATACTGTCCGAATTTGTACAAATTTTAACTGTATATTGGTATAGGGTTTTTAACTTTGGGGTTAAATGTCGCGTGTGTAGGCGGGAGCGAGTAAAAAGCGCGCAGTGTGGTACATTTTTGGTATATGGAGGTAGCATCACGGGTGCTCCGGGCGTCAGTCGCGTCAGTCGGTCGCCGGCCGTGTGCGAAGGCGGGCGCGCGTGTGCAGTTATGGCGCCCCGTGGCGGCCGGTGAGGCGCCGGCCCCGCCGACCGCCTCGGGTCGACGGGCCAGCCAGGCCAGGACGCTCCACGCATCATGTCCTTACTCAGCGTGACAGGTACATAGTGTCCAACCGTATATTACGTAGTGAGCGCGCTTTTTTGTTCACTTACGCATTATTTGTGGTCGTTATGGACGCGTTTTCGTAGTTTTCAGGTATATATACGTAATATAAGGGAAATCTTATATTATCCACAATGCTATCGCAAAACAAACATGTGATACGCATCGAGACATACTTAAGAAGTAAATAACTATTTCAAACAGTCCCGCAAACACACGATTTTGTATCGATAGAGTACATTTTCTGTAAAAGCTTTTTTTCTTTTCAATATTGTCGATATCGAGTTGATAAGCCGGTTTATCGCCTTCATTGCATTACTATTATGTGGTCTGTGGTGCAATTAATTGTAAACGTACCAAACGCGTCTAAACGTGCTTAAGATTTGTATTGATGTTACACAAAGGTTAGATTCATAGACAAATTATGTTCTTGTTTCACACGCACCACGTGAACCGATAATACCCTTTTATTCTTCGCTGTATAGTCTGTGAAATTTCATATTTGATATTGTTTACTGAGTTTTATGTTTTGAATGTATTAAATACCAACCGAATTTATTCATATTTAGAAATTAGAGATACTTTAGAATAGCAGCGGAGGAACAAAGTAAGGGATTGGATAGTCGAAACCAATAATTGAACGCGTTTCTACCTCCTAATTAAAGTTTTTCTTCTTGGAATTAAGGTGCTTGCGCGTCAGTGTAATATAACTGAACCCAGGTTTTGCAGGGTAAAAATTAGGTCAGCAATTATCTCGGTTACACGTTCTCAATTTAAATTATAATGGAATAGTTCACAAAACCTGTTCGAAATTTAAAATTAATATCTTATAGCATAGTTGACTGGACTATTTCATATTGTATAGGTAATACAGATTGGAGAGAGAGAGAGAAAAAATAATTTCTATTTTATTTTAATGTAATTTCACTTTTTTTTGCGTTGGTTAATAACTATCAAAAATAAATATTGAATAAAGACATAGTATTATATATGAACATTAAGAGCTTGTTGTTTAGAACATAAATATGTGTTGACATTTTCGAGCTGAATTATTTCTATACTAGATAGTAAAAACATGTTAATGCATCTACTTAGTAAGCACCGCTACTATGCACTGCATAATGACAACATAATGAATAGAAAGCGTAATTTAGGTCAGCCACTATTCAAAGCCAGGCTTTCAGGAGTTAAAGGAGGCTGCATTATGTGGTGAGGCCGTGTCAGCGGCTCACTAATACCGAGGACGCTATTTTAGAAAGGATTCAAACCTCTTTGACTGCTCACGTTCCTTTCTTGACTACAAGAAGTTTTGTTTTCGCTTGTCTATGTAAGATCATTTTACATTTCATAGCTTCTATGTTTAAACTTTATTTTTAAAAACTAAGTATAGGTATATTTACATTACAATGTCAGTTTATTACTTGACGCTGGCTAATGCACAAACCGTGCCAGAGCCAAAAAATTAAGAAGAAGAAGAATGTCAGTTAACAGCTATTGCATACTACGCACATGTAGAGAGAGAGTATCGCGTTCATTCGTTCAAATAAAAAATAAAATTCGTACAAAATTCGCATATTTAACTAATGAAAAAAAGTTCTATAAACAATATACTCCATTTTCACGGGCTACATACATAAATAAATGATTTAATATAATATTATCAAAAGTATACCATTGTACTTCGCACAGAGTATTATTGACGAAGTTTAAAGTAAAATGAAGTGTAAATAGATCACTTACGGATGAATAGCTAACACCGTGTTCGTGTTTATAATTTGATTCTTGTCGACATCACGGTGAGAATTCATTGACCGCTTAGATATGAGATTAAAATCTCTATTGTGTTATATATGCTATAGTTTTATTAATTTCTGTTACTTCAGTTGAGTTTACTATATGTAGTCGTTTCCGACCGGATGCGATTATGTTTTAAGTCAAACTTGTTTATTTTCTCATTGATTCAAAGTAAATATGACAAACATCAATCAAATTGTACTTTGTCTGATTATAAAGTTATATTATTATTTTAGTTGGAATAAAAAAACTTGAAAATGTTATTATATTATGTACTCAATATTAAAAACTCATTCTTCTTCTTATACAAGAATTGTTGATGAAATGTATGATTATGAAATTTTACATGAATGAGAATTTAATAGTTCTTAATTTAAGCAAAGTCCATTTAAAAGTAAAAATTAAGCACGGCTTCAAGTTTAAGATATTTTTAGACGCACCCGCTTTGTCATGCAGAAGTATAGATGAACACATATTATCCCGGAATAAAGAGTTGCCTGTATCATTCTCTGGTTTACCAGTCGCTTTGTAAATCTGTTGGTACGTAAAATCACGAATCAACGAACACCCTGCTGTGCTTACTGTAGACGATACACCCGGCCGTATCCGGGTTATGTCATAAACCATGAATAAAGTGTCTTTTTTTAAAATCCAGACTATAAATTGTCGGCTTAAGAATTTTCTTTCAGCCGTTTTAGCATCATTGAGTAATAAGCCGACAGCTATCTAAGCTTTGCAATTTATGATATTCGTATATTTACCCGTGGCCAGAATCCAGAGACTATAAAATTACTGCTGCTGCCCAGGCTGAGACTTGACTTTGAAAAAAAAACCTATAGTTTCAGATAGGAACGTGGTTATTACGAATTAGAGAATTTTGTACGAAAATAGGTGAGTTTTATACAGTACTCGTAAATACGGATATAGAATTATTAGCAGTGAGCTAGAGAAAACTGCATCTTAGTTCCTTAACATTATTAGCCGGTAATGTCTAAATATAGTTGTGTTGTTTTAAGTCAAATATTCACAGACAGTAATTTTCGTTATATTTTGTCTAATCTTCCAGTACAAAGGTAGTTGTGCGAAATTTCAACGAAATTTAGAATATTCTCCGCCAACACTACATTTCAATGGGGTGTTTTGAGAAATTAATTTCTATGATGCCAAACTCAACCTTAATTAATAGTTACCTCTTCAATGTTTCAGTGGGATGAGATTTCTACGAAAATCCTGTTAATATTTCGTGTAATATTCCTCACTACTGATTTATATGTATAACTTCAGTAAGGCCTATTCAAGATATTGGAACAAAAGTTCGACCCAATCTTATATCGACCTCAGACACTGCCAATATAATAAGCAAGCCTTCTCTATACATAGAATTTGTGTTGGCATATTCTATTTGTTTGCCTAGATTTGTTTACCAAGAGATATTTCAAATATTACAAATCTGTGTTAAATTTAATTTCGCTACATTATGTCTGTTTGATTTTTATTGTGTTTGTAGAACTGTTATATAAAAAAAAAACACTACAGGCGAATAGTTAAAATCTAATAGAGTTTTACTAAACGAATTGATTCATTAATCTTGCATCGATAACTTTTTAAGCAGAGCGTTACTTTTCGCAATTAGAGAATTTGTTGATTTTTCTACTAGATCGGATTAACTAATCCTACCTATCATTGTTATCATCACCCCGTAAAAGCCTCTTTTTAGTGTTGCATCGTTATGTGGGGCATCATGAATCATTTGCTCCACTGATCAGTCCTCAGGGACCCAAATTTGAATAGACTACCGGACACCCGCAATGCTACTTGGGAATGATTTAACATTGAATGAATCCTTGATATACATATATGTTATTTATCTCTTCAAAATTTCAAACTTCAAAAAGTCACGACGCACTTTTACAGTCGAAGGCCAAATTGAGTAAGAGCTATACAAGATACTAATTTGAAATAAAGCTTCGATCCAATTTTATGTTGATCAGGCATTTATGTTTTTATAATCTCTAAATTTAATATAATCTACGTTTGCACATTTTACTTTATTAATAACATAGTTTCATAATTATTGTAATTGCAAAGACGTCAAACATATCAAGTGAGTATTGCAACTTATAGACATCACGACCTAAACAAAGTTGTCAACCTAACTTATGAGGTTCAAGTCTTAGTTGTGTCTTGTATAACTACTAATTCAACTTTCAAACTGCACTGCATGACTGCTTCGCTACTGAAATAGGTGGGATTTTGGTTGTTTTACCAGTGTGCTTTCACTCGCTCTATCATCAGTAAAATTTCCTCCTCATATGTTGTATATTGCTGGCCGTAGGCCTCTCCTAACCTGGCCACTGAGCCCGATATTCGGCGTTCCTCATTTCTGTAGCCTTCATCCACTTTTTGCCGGCTCTTCACAAATAATCACTCCGCCTAGCCGAGGGCATCCCATATTAAATTTTCCGGGACCCGCTCTCCACGCAAGAAACCGTCCATCTGCTCCAGCGGTTGCTGGTTCTCCGTATATATTTTTAGCCCACTGCCACTTCACTTTTTCTGGTGGTAGGACGTCTTGTGAGTCCGTTCGGGTAGGTACCACCACCCTGCCTATTTCTGCCGTGAAGCAGTAATGCGTTTCGGTTTGAAGGGTACGGTAGCCGTTGTACTGTTAAAAGTGAGACCTTACAATTCATGTCTCAAGGTGGGTGGCGGCATTTATTTACATTGTAGATGTCTATGGGCTCCGGTAACCAATCAAGTGGGCCGTGAGCTCGTCCACCCATCTAAGCAATAATAAAAAAATGCTTGCTGACTCTATGAGCTATTTCGATAGCTTTAGTTCTCTGAATAGCCTCATTGTTGATTTTATCCTTCAGAGAAACTTATTCCATAGCTTGTTCAGCAACGTCGAGCTGACGCACTAGTCGTATTGTAAGCGTCTAAGCCACACGTATCAGTAAATAATAGGTTATACTTCAAATATAAGAAAATCTTTTATCAACGACTACAAAAAGTCATCAATCATTATTTTTTTTACATTCTTCTAATTACTTCATTCAATACACATACACGGTTAGTACATTTTTCGTACGCAGTCAATTTAATTTTCGCACGTAATGTTATATCTTTGAGTTCGTTCGTGTATTATTAATCAAGCGAGTTAGACGCCTACGACTCGTATTCTCGACTTGGCCTGCGTAATGTGTACCGTATTGTACAGCAGCTATGTATGAAGTCTATTGAAGGCTTTTGTTATCATGAAAAACGCGCGGATTTTAGTAACATACACTGATACATTTTGTCTAGTTACTAAGGTTTAGAACATCTATATATTAATACGTGAAGCAAAAACTTTGTATCCCTTTTTACGAAAATTGCGCGGACGGAGGAGTATGAAATTTTCCACACTTATAGAGAATATAGAGAAGAAGTGCACAATGCTAATATTTTTTTAAAATAATGCATAAAACCTACATTAAATCAATAAAGAAAACATTACAAACACTACGTACCATGTATTTGACGCACACACGCATGCATACTATTTATTGTCAAACTTTTGTTCTTGACGTCTGTGGTTAAATTGAGAATAGATTAAATACATATTGTTTGTCTTTATTAATATTTTTTTATAGAGTAGCCTTGGCGAAATTTGTGATTATAGAAGTATAAAATACAATCATAATAGTGTACAAACTTACAATTCCAATTAATTATAGTCGAATTTCGACTACTGCGGGACCTCTAGTTTCTATAAAAGCGGTATAGATTTTGTTTTTTTTTCAGTAATCCGTTTTCATTGAAATAACGAATCATTAAAATACAATATATTTTTACTTTACATTGATTATTTTGAGAAAATACAATTAAAAATAAATTTACCTTTTCAATTATCGTTCTTATGCTTATTCGTAGATCAAATTTTAAATATATTGAAAACAATGAAACAAACTTAGAAAATAATTCTAACTCTTGTTACGTAATATACCCAATTTGCAATTTAACTAAGTAATCGCTGTTGGTCTGATAATAATTAGATTTAGCGGTAGGCAGCGGCTTGGCTCTGCCCCCGGCATTGCTGAAGTCCATGGGCGACGGTAACCACTCACCATCAGGAGGGGTTTTTGCTCGTCTTACAAGGGCAATAAAAAAAATCTAATTAACAATAAAGTTAAACAATAGTGGGCGTATTATCGGTTTGTATGAACTCTCAAACAAACTCAGATATTTTAATGTTAGCTTTCTTTCTTATATGCCATTATTATAGAAATGTCTAAAATATAATAAAATGAACACATTGTATTTGAGAGAATTTGTGAGAAAAAAAAAAATGTCGTTGCCTTTATTGTTGAAATGTCCGGTTCTTTGTGACCTCAGAAGAAAATGTGCACAGAATATATCATGATTGAATACGTTTTGAATTCCAGAACGGTTTTAGATTTCCCTTGAGATTTGGCGCTGTGAATGCTCTTTGCGCCGATTTTGAAGTTGTTGGCATTTTTACGAACTTCACGCCGGATTCAGCCCTGAGCGTTAACTTAGTTTTTTTATAATGATCAAAACTATTAAGTCATCAGTGTTTTTATTAAATTTCGCAGCTGAGATCATATACTACTACCACACCTATGAAAAACAGTGGCACTAACCCTTGCAGCTCTTCATGACCGAGATGTCGAGACCAGCACTTTGTTTAGCATTGGAAATTTTAGCATTTAGAAAATGCGAATATACTCGATCTTAATTTTTTTTAAATATAACACATTATTATATATAGATATACATTGTTTTGTTTTTATAGTAGATTTTTTATATGTAACCACCTATGTCAGGTGAAGGAAGAACTATGTCAAGATGCACTGTTTTAATCGTGTGACCGTAAGTCTGCGGCACTTGCTAGGATTCCTTTAGAAGTTCAATTGACTGTTTACATTTGAGGCCATCAGCGCAAAAGTGGCCTAACCCACAATTATTTATATTCAAGCTTAGGTATATGACGTATATTGGAATTTATTTAAAATATAATAAATTTTGATTCAAAACCGCGTATTGTTTTTTGCCTATTCAAATTCATAAAAATTCAAATCTAATTGCCTCCGTACTAACTATGGTAAGCTTAGGTCACTTTTGCGCTGACGGCCTCATTTAAAAATAATCTAACAAAAAAAAAGACAGCTTACATATAGAAAACGTCTTTTGTTTTAACGATGGCCTTTACGTCAGCTTTGCTTACTATGTTAGCAAACATCGTTGGCCAGAAACGAGCAAACTCATGTACGGAAGATATTTATGCATAAACAAACATAATCCGAAAATCAGTATCGTAAAATCGGCACGTATCGAATAATCGTAATTTTGAAGTCGTCGTGGCCTAAGCGATAAGACGTCCGGTGCATTCGTGTTGAGCGATGCACCGATGTTCGAATCTCAGGCGGGTACCAATTTTTCTAATGAAATACGTACTCAACAAATGTTCACGATTGACTTCCACGGTGAAGGAATAACACCGTGTAATAAAAATCAAACCCGCAAAATTATAATTTACGTAATTATTGGTGGTAGGACCTCTTGTGAGTCCGCGCGGGTAGGTACCACCACCCTGCCTATTTCTGCCGTGAAGCAGTAATGCGTTTCGGTTTGAAGGGTGGGGCAGCCGTTGTAACTATACTGAGACCCTTAGAACTTATATCTCAAAATGGGTGGCGCATTTACGTTGTAGATGTCTATGGGCTCCAGTAACCACTTAACACCAGGTGGGCTGTGAGCTGGTCCACCCATCTAAGCAATGAAAAAAAAACCATCGCGAATCCACCTGTATATGTGTAAGGTGAGCAAGTATACTCATTTACTGAGTTTTGTACTCTTTTTTCGCAAACCGTAAGTACTCTTTTCAAATCCTTTACCCTGAAAGTACTCATTTGTATAATTTTATTTATTTTTTAGGCATTTTTACTAGGGAATGATTATTGGAGCAGTGAGAAGTCGTAACTTTCTGTACAAACATTATCTGCCGTCTTAACAGTTAAATTTAATACGCAAAGTTGTTAGGATATGGGTATATTATTAGACTTACATCCTCATTCAGTAAAAAAAATCCGCTCCAAAGAAAAATATGTTTTTAAAAGAAAATAAAGTTTTTATGGTTTTTTCTTCTTTTTTTTCACCTATGAAATACTTGCAAAGCGTACTCTTTTTGAACAAAATATAGTTGTTCACCTTAATATACGTAACTCTCAATCGTTCGCTTGAAACGTCAATAAAATATTATTAAGCTTCGGTTTTGGTACTCCGTTAGTGTACTATATCATAATACGTGAAGCGTTGACTCAGCATTCCGCATTCAGAGACTCTTTACCATTCTTTGTGTTTGCAGTACGTTTCATTTCAAAGCCAAATAGGTCAGGGGATTTTGTTCGCACTTACAGAAACTAGAAATGTTTTAGTTGGACTGGGAATGGTCATTTCAGTATACCAAAATTAATGGATTAGTTGAATCTTCGTTCACTTTGTATAGGTTTTCACATTAGTAAGAATCAACGAATTTCGCTCTGGAAATATTTGGAAAATTATCGGTGCAAGGAAACCATACCCGACGAGGCAGTAATAATAGTGTTTATAAATAGTTATATTGGCAATCTATATCTATATATAAAAAAGAATTGCTGTTCGTTAGTCTCGCTAAAACTCGAGAACGGCTGAACCGATTTGGCTAATTTTGGTCTTGAATTATTTGTGGAAGTCCAGAGAAGTTTTAAAAAGTAGATAAATATGAATAAGCTCGGAATTGAATAAAAATAACAATTTATCTTTTTGTTGTGTCCTCCGTCGGACGGATTCCTTTTGTTTGTTTTAAGTTTATTTTATACAAAAGCTTAGGTCTTTTATTTATCGATTGAGACACTACGAAGTCGGCTGGGTCAGCTAGTTGAACATAAATCTAATCTTACTTGATTAATAATTGAATTTGATTGAATAATATTAATTGACGGGCTTGTACCACGATTTCCACATTTCGCGAGCTCCTGACATTTCGACGCTGTTGCTAGCGTCATGATTACGGGACAGACTGAAGACTGCGAGTGCAATATTAGAAGCAGACAGATCTGTTTCTGGTCTGTTTTTGGAACGAAGTTCCTTATCGCGCGTTGCGAAAGGGGGCTAGACGGAAAAAATTAAGACAAAAAGTTGTAACGACACTTTTTATTATTGTCGATAAGGAAAAGACGAAGGCAGTGCTACGCCAAGCAAATAAATTCAAACAATTATTATTGGTGTAGAGCACTCCGTAGACGAGCAGCGTAGCGGCGTAGCAGCCGACGTAGCGCAGCCGCCGGTCGCCACAAGGAGACATTGTGTGAAGGATCGCGTGTTGTAAAGTGACCATTCGGGGCTTTTCGGAAGCTTAATAAACCTCAATATCATTAATATAACTCAAGTGGAGAAGGGTATTGTATCCAACTATATATAGATATAATTATAATTATTTTACAAATAGAACCGCACGACCCGACGGTGGCGTGACTGTTGTTTACATTGTATTGTAATAAAATAAAATTTTATGACTCAATGACTCACACCGACACTCCCATATAAAAATATTTCATAAATCAAATCTGTTTACCCGATTGGTCCATGAATGAGCTCGTACGATGCGAGAGGAAGTTCATCTACTGTCTCTACATTTTTTGTTGCGGATTCACGAGCAATCATATAAAAATGACAGATTCCAAGTTCAAATGTAATTTTTTGTTTATTTTTAATTGTAACAGTATTTATGGCCAGACTAAGTATTATGTAAGATTGAATTATTCTCATTGAATGACAGTTCAGTGAGTGAACATGTTCAAAAATCTTTTTAAAACTAATGAGGTTTTTCTTTACATATGTGTATTATTAGCGTTTATTTCTGGTAAGATGTATTGTGTGCCGATACGGATAGATACCAAAATCTTTAATTTTTTGCCGTAAAGCAGCTATAGTTCAAAGGGCCACCGTTTGCCTTATCCTTTACGAATAATGATTAAGGTTTCTACCTTACGTCTGAAAGCGAGTAGTGGCATTTACGATTTGATATTTATCAGTTTCAATTAATTAACCTAAAGTTTTTACATTAAAAAAATACATAGCAATGAAAGGATACTTCGTGGGTAGGCGAAAGTAAAAATAAGAAAATGAACGTAATTGGTTTCGCAATTGATTGCATAAGCTCCTTCGTTTTTTCCTACCTAAAAAAAGTGGAATGCTAATCTTAATAACAAAAGTTAGAATATTTCCAACTTGGGACACGTTCAATTTTCTAGAGTTGATGACATGCGAAGAGATTTTGACGATCGCTAGGACGAAAATTAATTTTCATAGAATAGGCTCAGCTCTAAAATATAATCATGTTTTTGTGGTGTAGTCTTTTATGATTTTAATTTAGTTAAACCTCGTTGTTCTAATTGAAAAGAATAGAAAAAAACCTTCGTAAATATATTTCTGACATTTTTATTCAAAGTATTATGTTTCTACTGTCATTGTTTTAAGCTTCGAATTGTTTCAGACAATCAAGGCGTTTAATACTTAAGAAGAAATTTAATGCATTTACTTAACCGATCGTGAGAGATTCACGCGAAAGAGGAATTTAATTACTCACGCGTATTTGAGTGTTCTTTCTTTTTCGTTCACCAAGATTGTAATATTATCAGAAAATTTGTAAGTTATTCAAGTTTATGCAAGTATAGTTGTTATAAGTACGGTACATTAGTCTTACTATCTGATCTAAGCTTGTTGACCTTCTTTTACTGGGATTGGATCAAATTTTTCAGTCACTAATTTTAAAGTAAGTCATAGGTATTTCAATCGACTCCACTCCCGTGAAATACCGGAGATTTACTTAGAAATAATCGTATATATACAATTCCTATTTACAATTTTTTTCATTATAATATAATTTTTATTCACGATAGTACGAACAACTTCAGCAATGTTACAATCGGTGATTTGAGTTCAGGTACACTTCGACACAGCATCTCGATCTTTTTTGTATACAAATTCAAACATCGTCACGCTTCCATTACATGTTTTAATATATAAACTCTTTTACCACGATTTTACTGACTTAGCTTAGCCTTAGATAGTGAGATTGCATTCTTAGGACGTGCTTTACTCCTCCTTGTAGTCCGCTCACGTACATTGCACGTATCGCGCCATCTGGCTCTTGTTATCTCGTACATTTAATATCTACTTATCCAATCTACATGTTTTAAAGAATTTTGAAATTATAATATACATATAAAAAGATAGGTTAATAATTCAAAAGTGTTTCTTATACGCTATGTTCGCAAAATAGCCGATCAATTTTGATGGCTTGAATATACAACTGTGATTGCTAGTAACGGACCGAAATCATACATTACAAAGATAAATTATATATACATACGTCTGACTACGATTTATAATTCATGTATGTCTTAAGATCCTGCCTCAGAGCCTGCGGAACTCCCTAAGGGTATCTTTATCTTTATTTAATATGTACCTTATTGTAATGCGCCACCGGACGATGATTTTAAGTTCATTACGTTATATGTAATATATTTATACAATTTAATTGTGTAAAATATGATTTATTATTGTATAAACAAATATTGCAATGTTTTATCCAATGCTACGAATACAGATAAGAGATTTATGTTGTTATTTAAGAAGCTTTGTATTAGGCAGAAAGGTATGGTGCTGGCATAAAGAATTATTAAAATTATGAATACATTCCTTTGTACTTACATAAAATTAAAAAATTATAAAAAAATATTGGTTGATTAAATGTTTGTATTGTATAATCATATACTATAGCGGGAGCATCTTTTTTAAATACTTTTTATACTATTCTTTTACTTATCTGTAATTTTTTAAATACTTTTCAATACTTTCAAATTTTAGTTTTTTTATTGCTTAGATGGGTGGACGAGCTCACAGCCCACCTGAGGTTAAGTGGTTACTGTAGCCCATAGACATCTACAACGTAAATGCGCCGCCCACCTTGAGATATAAGTTCTAAGATCTCAGTATAGTTACAACGGCTGCCCTGTACCCTTCAAACCGAAATGCATTATTGCTTCACCGCAGAAATAGGCAGAGCGGTGGTACCTACCCGCGCGGACTCACAAGAGGTCCTACCACCTGTAATGGGTCCTACTATCAGTAGTAGTAGTTTTGAAGTCGTCGTGGTCTAAAGGATAAGACGTTCGGTGCATTCGTGTTGAAGCGATGCACCGGTGTTCGAATCCCGCAGGCGGGTACCAATTTTTCTAATGAAATATGTACTCAACAAATGTTCACGATTGACTTCCACGGTGAAGGAATAACATCGTGTAATAAAAATCAAACCCGCAGAAATTATAATTTGCGTAATTACTGGTGGTAGGACCACTTGTGAGTCCGCGCGGATAGGTACCACCGCCCTGCTTATTTCTGCCGTGAAGCAGTAATGCGTTTCGGTTTGAAGGGTGGGGTAGCCGTTGTAACTATACTGAGACTTTAGAACTTGTATCTCAAGGTGGGCGGCGCATTTACGTTGTAGATGTCTATGGGCTACAGTAACCACTTAACATCAGGTGGGCTGTGAGCTCGTCCACCCATATAAGCAATAAAAAAAAAAAAAAAAAAAGGTGTCCGTGATTAGGAGACGTAGTGAATTGTGTTAAAGTAACGCAAAAAAGAACCGTTGGGTGTTTAAATCTTCTTGGTTAGCATTTGCAAAACTACAGGAAACACTAATTCAATCGCATGCCTTATTATTGTAGTGCAAATGACAGATTAGGGTAAGCCTGATAAGGAAACGATTGTTTTGACATTTAGCAATTTTATAATTACGCCTCTACTACACCTACACTCAGTATAAAATAATAAGTAAATATTATCTAATAATTAGAGATGTAGGCGTGAATCTTGTTACGCGGTTGCTCGCTGAGGTACTTACTACTCTGTTCTGCGCGTAGGTAGATTAAATAAGTAGGTTCATCTTCATTGACATTTACGCAGCACTTAGATCTGATCTCAGTAATATTTGTTTACAAAGTTGTCGGCTTTTGATGCCCTATTCGATTTTTTTGCTTACGTGGGCAGACGAGCTCTCGGCCCACATAACGTTAGGCGACTTATAGATTTAATTATGGAAGTTAATTTACGCAGCCGTTTCGGTCGCTTCCATTACTTTAGATGATCTCACGGGTTATATTAGGTGGTCGCCTGAATTACGTAAAATTCGCCAACCAAAATTGAATCCTGACTTCTAAGTACGTAAATTTTTTCTCGGCTTACCTTATAAGCCTTTGACGCTCTTTGTTGAAAGTATTTGGAATTCAGTGTGTAGAACAACTTGTTTTTGTCTCATGTGCGTCTTGAATATGGAACGATTAATTTTGAATTGAGGGTTATTGAGCTAGGTAGGTAGGTATATTTGGTTAAAAATTACAAATAAAATGATCATATTTCATCACGTTTAATGAAAAAATCGACAGCTCCTTACATGAATCAGCAAAGTTCGAACACAATATTGTTGAAATAAAAATATATAAAAGACGATTTTCTACAATAAAAATAACCTTTGTTTCTGAGTATACCTCGGCGACGAGGGATTTGTGTGTAGTGAGAAGAGCTTTCCAATTGCTCTAAGGAATTATTTGAGACTATTGCATTTTATAAACGCGCTACGAGCCGCCCCAACAAAGCTGGTCCTTAATTCATATTTAATTATAATGTGCATTATACTCCCATAGGTTCATCAGTTCATTTTGTTTGACCGTGAAGGTTTGTAATGGTACGCTTTTGACTATGTTGAACTGTGTGCAGTTCTTAAAATAAATACAAACGTTTTAAAATTCCGCTGACCGTCGCATGATTAGGGAAAGCGTAAAAAGTATTAACTCCTTTTAACCCTGCTCCGTTTCGTCCTTTTAGCGAGTCACGTCCTGACTATTAAGCAGGTCGAGAGGGTCTGATATGACGAAGTATCGATAGAATAGAGTTATACGTAAACGTATAGAACACGTAATATGGCTAATGTGTTAGGACGTCAGATTTATGAAAACATTTCGTTTCATAAATACATTTTTTAGGTTTTTTGCGAAAGAAATGTTTTAGTAAACATAAATCATGTGTATGTACGAATATTTTTGTAGAGAATCTAATAATGTTTAGTTTTCAATTTGTTTACCGATTAAGTATGTATCCTACTAATTTCCTTAAAAAAATATCTTTATACATTACTTACCCGTCTATTTTGACGATTAATTAAATAAAGAAAGAAGGCTTTAAGGTCAATAGCTTTGTACATTCAGAAAATAAATACTATTGCCGCTACTATTCTAAGACTAATATCTATCAAGTTTATAAGTTTTTGCTACCCATTAGGCCACTGACGCCTAAATTATGCAGATATTCGGTATGTACGTTTGAATACTTTTTCTAAGACAGGCTGCCGGGAGCCAATCTTCCCCTTTCACGTTGTATTTGCTTTCGATAATAATTGAGGGTTCGTGTGCAGAACGTACTCGAAGTTTGTATATACATATAAATGTAAATAGGGATCGCAGCGCATAAAATTAAACTTCCACTGTTCCAAAATCTTCTGTTATAATAATAATTTAAAAATCAATTAAGACTTATTACGCCTTTCTCATTTTTTAATCGTCTTTGCCATCTTTCTTTTTTCTGTCATTCTCTTCTCCCTTTCTTTCCATTTTCTCTCACTCGCATCTTAACTCTTTTCATACGTTCCATTCTTACCAATCCTACATACATAAGTGTTATTCGTGAGTATTTGTTTTCTTTTATTGATGTATAATAAATTATTCTTATAAATGATTCTTGTCTAACTGATGACTTGATCGCATTGCTTATTTATTTTTTTGGTGTACAATAAAGAATATTCTCACTCGCTCTATCTCTAAATACAAAGTAGGTACGGTTAATATGTGTATAGCGCTTGAGACATTCGATTATCGGATTTCTCTTTTCTTTTTATATTAAAACAAGTGAGAAGATACGACGCGTATGAGAAAAAATTCTTTGTTGATTTTAATTTGTTATATTCGTTTTATTTTGTTTTAGTAGTATTGCAATTTTTTATTTTGACTAGTTCATTCTATCGAATTTTCTACAAAACCGTGTATGTACATATATAATAACCGATACCTCATAAAGGAGCTTGGCTTTGCTAAGTTTTAATATAATAAATACCATTCACAAGAAAAGCCCGATAAAGAAAAAAATTGTGGTAAGAAAATGAATTGGAGATTTTAATAAAGCAGAATACGCATAAACATCAAAGAAGAAAATAATACGTTGCCAATGAAAATTGAAAATAAGAGCCTTTTGAATTTAGTATTTCAATATCTTATAATCACGCAAATGTCTGTCCTCGGACTATTTACGAGCGCAAATATTTTTCTTTTAAGATATGAATGAATGGCTGTATATTCGGAATTTATAGGTTTGTTTATTCGTCTTCTGTGCATTTTAGCGTCTTTTATCCCGGCGAGTCAAAAAGTTTTATTATGTTGTTGTCGAGACCTCGGGGAAGGTTTGTGGTTTAGTTCCAATAACGAACTATAGGTGGCGAGTGAGTCGAATTTTCAAAACTGTGTAGTTCATTCAGAAATGTTAACAGCGAAGCCTGGTTGCACTTACTAAATTCTAGTCATGCTACATTTTACATGTGATAATTTATTGCACCTTCCATGATTGTGTTTTTTTATTTATCGATGAGAAGTCCTAAGAAATACACTGGTGGTAGGCCCTCTTGTGAGTCCGCACGGGTAGGTACCACCACCCTGCCTATTTCTGCAGTGAAGCAGTAATGCGTTTCGGTTTGAAGGGTGGGGTAGCCGTTGTAACTATACTTGAGACATTAGAACTTATATCTCAAGGTGGGTGGCGCATTTACGTTGTGTATGTCTATGGGCTCCAGTAACCACTTAAAACCAGGTGGGCTGTGAGCTCGTCCACCCATCTAAGCAATAAAATAAAAATTAAATGGTGTCAAGTAAATGTTTTTGTTACACGATTCTTCTTCTTCTTAGTCGAATACTTCATTGCTGAAGGTCGTGTCCCTGAAAGCCCTTCGTGGCTCTTTGTACCATTAGCTTCCATTTGCTTCGGTTTTCGGCTTCTCTCAGGGCGTTCGCAACAGAGAGTCCAGTGAGCGCAGTTATCTGATCCGACCAACGGTTTGGTGGCCGGCCGGTGGGTCTTTTCCCTTCTACCATTTTCCCACACGATATCATTCTTTTATTCTTTAAGTCGATCGTGAACCAACGTTAGGGTATTTTCTTAGAAACATGAGGGTTGAAAATCCATTCATTTTTCATTTTATCATATACGATGTTATTCCTTAGAAAGTCCTGTTCTTTCATTTACATCAAACGCGTTTAGGACAATGACGGAGAAATGACAAAGCGGAATGACTAATGTCAAATGCCAGACGCGATGTTAAGTCGAAGTGACTAAAATTTAATGAGGCATCTATTGAAATTTTAATTAGATCGTACGACTCGTAAACGCTTTTACAATACAGGGCATTGCAGTAATTTTTAATTGTTCACAAATTAGTTTCATATCTGTTTCAGAATTCACCATTAACGAGATACATATTTAGATGTAACAAAGGTAATTCATAAATTTCAAAATTTTACTTGTTTACTCACCCTTGATGTTTCGATCGAGCATCCAAATCGCTTTTTGCTTTAAGCCTGTTTGAAACTAATCAATCAATCATTAAAATTAAGTTATGATTGGGTTTCTGTAATGTCATACATGCTTATATCAAAGGGCGAACTCTGAAAAAGAGACCTGAGAATATGTGAATATTTATAGACAGTTTACAGCACGATAGCAGTACACTAGCATTAGACCTGTCGGGCTGTATGGGTCTGAATGTTGGGCGACGAAAATAAAGCATGAAAGAGGAGTGCATGCGGCAGAGATGCGAATGTTGAGATGGATGTGTGGAGTGACAAGAATGGACAAGATAAAGAATGAGTATATCAGAGGAAGTGTGAAAGTAGCCCCGGTAATCAACAAATTAAAGAGCGGACGGTTAGCGTGGAATGGACATGTGATGCGTAGAGAGAAGATGCATGTGACTAGGAGATGTATGGAAATGGTAGTGCAAGGTAGAGGGGGAAGAGGTCGACCGAAGAAGACATGGATGGAGTGTGTGAATGACGATAAGAGAGAGAGAGGAGTGAGTGTTGAGATGACGACTGATAGAAGAGCGTTAAGAAACAAAAACAAATAACAAATGTTAGGTTAAAACGAAAAAGCCATTATTCTAATGTTAATTCAGGACATTATTTGCTTTGGTAAAAAACAAAAACAAAGTAGTAGGAAAATTGAAAATTAAACCTCAGTCCGTCGTATTTTTTTTAAAATAAAGTGTTATTGTATATTTTTATTTTAGAAATCGTCTCCGTCAAAATGTAATAGAACACAACAATGAGAGACAGGGAGAGCTCTCAACAGCGAATGTCTTCGTAAATTGTTTTTTCAATTACACTCGATGAACCACGAACGAATTTATTTAATAGGATGCCTATTCATATTCTTTTATATTCGACTTTTTTTGTCCTTTGACAAGAGCCTTTACGATGACACATTTTATTTTCATAAATTGGCAAATTCGAGAAGCGGATTGTGGGTTTCATAACTTTATTGATGGAAGCCCATATTAGTCAAACCCTTTTGAATTTAAATTTTCGTAACAACTAAATTTTGTTTAATTTCTATGTAATTATATAAAACATAATTTTCATAACATAACACTGATTAATGTTTTATTGTGTTTCGGTTTTAATTAAGTTAAACACACACCAAGTGTAGGATTAATTGTATTTTTTTTTGCCGCGACCCTGACATTACCAGGACAATTAGCCATTGACGTATTTAATAAGAAAATCTTATCGCATCGAACTCTTCATTTATGAGAAATCCTGCAAGAGATCGGCATCAAGGTTATTAACGTCATCGAAGTTGATGATGTTTACCACTGATTTCAATTTGAAGTTCGTATAACTGAGGCAAGGGAAAAAAAAACGGGGACAATACTGAAAATTTCTAAATTCAAATTAAATAATTTGGTAAATAAATTTTTTACTAGTGTACTTTGCGCGGAATGCTATGTATAAAAAAAATGAGTGTTATTATTTAAATTTTTTTCGAATAAGCTTTATTTTGTTGTTCTTTTAATTATGTTTTAAAGTGGAGATAATTTTTGGTTTACTTATATCTTATACCTTTAAACGAGCAATTCTTGTATATATATATATGTCGGCGCGTGTTTTTATAAACCATTACTTCATGACAAATAAAGATGGGACGACAAACAACAGGTGCAAGCATTCATCGAAAACAACACGTGCAAGATAAGAATCGTAAACAACATCGTCCCACCACGATACCTTGCTATAAAAACACTCCGTTGTTGTCTCTCGAGCTCAGAAGCGAGGGAGTCGCCGTGTCGGACGGAACGCTCCTGCGTGATATACGCTCTGAGTTCATTTTTGGTTTTATTGACTTACGAAGACCGCCCGCTTACCATGTCGCTACCCGAAAGTGGAAATACTCCAACATTATATATATATATATATATATATAAACGATTTTCATAAAATTTAGTATACAGGGATTTTCGGGGGCGATAAATCGATCTATCTTTTTTTTTTTTATTGCTGAGATGTGTGGACGATCTCACAGCCCACCTGGTGTTAAGTGGTTACTGGAGCCCATAGACATCAATAACGTAAATGCGCCACATACCTTGAGATAAATTGAGAGCAACTAGCTACTTTAAAGACAACAAGATGACGTTATAAAAAAAAACATCTAGTGACAATAAAACTGAGTATTTTCAAAGTTACAGAAGGTGGTTGTAACATTTTTTTTTTTTTTTTTATGATTGAAAGTTTACTGGTGGCCCGAAGGCCTTTCCAGTTTCACCAGGACAGGTGGGCGAGCAAAGGCTCAGCCAAGAGGGGTGGGATTTGCTAACAACTGCCCGAGCGCCTCCGAAGGAGACCTAACAACTCAAGAGCAATTGTTTCGCGAATGAATCTACTACCGGATCGGAATCGCGANTTCAAAGCAACTTACGTTCTATTCTTAGTAAAATCTATGTGCACGTTATCTATATCCTTATCTATCTATATGCACTCTATATAATTCATCTATTTGTTATTTATCTATTTGTTATAACTCTATGTCTATGTACGTATCTATATAAATCTATCATAAATTCTATTCAACTTATTCTATAATTATGAGGCGACGCCGCTGTCGCCAACAGTTACAGACGATTTTTCTCGATTTAACTTGAATTGGCTATCTTTTTTTTTTTATTGCTTAGATGGGTGGACGAGTTCACAGCCCACCTGGTGTTAAGTGGTTACTGGAACCCATAGACATCTACAACGTAAATGCGCCACCCACCTTGAGATATAAGTTCTAAGGTCTCAGTATAGTTACAACGGCTGCCCCACCCTTCAAGCCGAAACGCATTACTGCTTCAAGGCAGAAATAGACGGGGTGGTGGTAACTACTCGTGCGGACTCACAGGAGGTCCTACCACCACCAGTGTTGGTGGTTTGGAACACAGTTTACCACCAGCAAGAATCTGTAGTAATTTTCATTATTTCATTATTTCTGTTCATGCTACTGATAATCTTGATCAGTTTTTTCTTCCACATCTTTAAATTTCGATAAACCTCTTAGCCGGATCCTTGAGTTCATCTCCTTGGCAAAATGGAAAGCTAGGTTACCTCTGGACCAGCCACTGCCCTTTCATCCTAATATTGTTTCTATACTATGTCATTATGCAATCACAACAATTATTTACTTGAGAATGTGTGCGTAACAGTCGTGCAATAACCTTTTATTTATTTGTGTATAAGGAAATGCGATCTAATGATTGTGAAATACTAATGAGTGTCGTGTCTTGTAACGAATGTTTGAATTTGTTATGTTAAAAGCTTACGTTTGGAAGTTACATTTGTTAAGTAGGTTTTTAGAATAATTAAAAATGTCGATTCAATGTCTTGTACAACATGGTTCTAAAACAAATATATTAATAATTTGTAAATATCAATTTAAAGCAGTTTTCCTATAATGCTCACGCATTAAATTCTATATTCCATGGTCCTGTTAAAGATAGTAACCCATGATTGAATCAGTGCAGTTGGTTCTTTTTGAAATTAATTTATTGTTTAGTTAATCTTAAATTTTCATGCACTTTGTTAATGACATGACTCATTATATAATAATAATTAGATGAAGTGTATCCTATTTATGTTACAAATGGATACTAAATTAATTATAAAGTCAAAAGAAGCTGTGTGAATATTGGAAAAAAATAGCTTAAGCATTAACTTTCGGAATCATAATAAATAAATCTTCTTTAATTATAAATTGAATTTTGAAATCCAAAGCTAATTAATTGATTGCCCAGTGCATTTGGAACAATAATAAACCAAAATTAAGTATCAAATTTAAGTAAATTAGAATTTGTGACTCTAAAGCCTGTACAATTTTTCTATATTTAATTTAGAATTGACGAGGAATATAATTTAATAATTTGTATGAAACGTAAAAGCTCAGGAAATAATGTTTATGAAGCATTTATGATTCCAATTTTTTTTTAAATGTTATTTTGCAAGATATTTAACTGACCAGATGCAGAACAAGTCACTAAAATACTATCGGAGCTTTCATAATAGATAATAGATATATAAATCCCACAGATAGATGTCCACGACTTAAGCTATCGATGAAAGTACTTGTTATAAAAAAGTCATCGGTCATAACAGGAATATGAGCCTGTGTAGGTCTAAAATATGTAGAAGCAAATGTTTTTGGCACGTATAGTTAAGAGATCCTACTATACAATTGATAACATGCACCATTATAATCAACAGTCCACGGATGTCCACCGCGGGACTTAGGGCATACGTCAATAAATAAATTGGGAAATAACTTCTGTACCCATCACTTGGATTTCATTGAGATAGCTAAATACACGGCAGCTAATAGGCACGACCGTCGTTGAATTTGTGTCACCTTTATTTATTTTAAATACTCACTTATTACAGTGACGTCCATAACGAAGGAATAACATCGTGTGGTGAAAATGAGACGCATAAATTATTAGTAGTGTGGTATTATGAGACCGCTGGGGAGGATCGTCAATCAAGTTGTCCGCTTAAAAACGACATATTTTCAATCGAAATCAAACTTATCTAACAAGAATTTATGAGGCTTAAACAACCCGAACTGGTAGATAAAAAGCAAGATCACCTTAGTATAGAGGCGAAACTATTGTGTTTAACGTAATTACAATTCAGTGACAGGCTACTTACTCTACGAATCAGACAACGGTGAAGTATCCGTAGAGGTAAAATGAAAGAAGTTTTCTTATTTATCTGATCGTAAGTAGTTTGGAAGCTGTTAGGCTTGCTTACGTGCTGTACCGTAGCACTGTGCTACGAAATATCTACGATTTCTTATGTCTCTAAGATTTGTTCTGTAAGTTAATGGTGCAAAGAATAAATTGTTGTAGAATCGTAATTATATAAAGTTAGCACCAAAACATCGCAGGGACTGTTATTTGAATCAATTATAGTTGCTATTTTCCTTTGGGATCGTTGCGGTCATCCTAAGTGTCATTGCTGCGATTCTTGTACAATAGCACTGAATGAGTTTACAAAGTCACGGCCATGAGACGAAAGTACATGTTACTCCCGCAGAAGACAGTTACCTTTTTTTATTGATTAGTTGGGTAGACTAGCTCACGGCCTGGTGTTGAGTGGTTACGGGAGCCCATGGATATCGTAAATGCCGCCACCCACCTCGCTGTCTACTCCTACCTACCACCTACCTACTCTTGAATGTTCATTATAAGTCTTCACACCAGTACTTTTGTCATGTACAATTGCACGTTTAACATTTTGACGTATAGACTTTGTACTTTGAGCTCCGTGGCAGTATTTACGTTGTGATCTCGTTATGTGGTTAATGTTGATATCTATTGGTCTCAATAGTCACTGAGCACTAGGAATCCAGTCAACAAAGTGGGCACTTTGTCAATATTATTAATTGGGCAGTGGAATCTAACGGCTCAGTGTATTAAAATCGTTTTGTTGTAGATTTTATGGCTTAGTATGAACATTGATTACCAGAGCTGATAGACTATATAATGTCACCACCCACTTTGACTCATAAGGTTGAAGAATCAGTTTTATTAGTTTAATGGTTTCAACTCTTCAAAGCGAGAAAGCGTGATTATTTCAAGAATCCACGTCAGTATAGAACACTCCTAACGTATACATAATATGTGACATCTTAAAATATTAAATATTATGAGCATAAATTAGTCAATAAAATATTAAAATTAATTCACTATGATTACTATGTGTTTAATATTGAAAGTCAGAACGTGGGAAATACCAACACTGTTCAAAAACGTCGTATGAACATTAATAAGTAATAGGAACAAAACAATTAGAACTACTGGGTAGCTGTGAAAAAAAAAGTAACTCTTTCAGTTCCTTTTGTTTTTCAATGCACACGGTATTACGATTCATTGTACTCATTGTACATAAATATTTACATATACAGAAATGTAATAGTTATTTAATGAGCAAACTAACAAAATTCCTCACACGAATGTTTGCCCGTTTTTTTTTTTTATTGCTTTTATGGATGGACGAGCTCACAGCCCACCTGATGTTAAGTGGTTACTGGAGCCCATAGACATCTACAACGTAAATGCGCCACCCACCTTGAGATTTAGTTCTAAGGTCTCAGTATAGTTACAACGGCTACCCCACCCTTCGAACCGAAACGCATTACTGCTTCACGGCGGAAATAGGCGGGGTGGTGGTACCTACCCGTGCGGACTCACAAGAGGTCCTACCACCAGTGTAAGAACCCATAACCTTCGGCACTGTATTCAGTAACGCTGACCACTATGCCACGGAGTCAGTCCCGTATTTATTTTAAAATGTTGAAGTCCCGTATCTGTGTATGGGTTTTATCTGCAGTATATTGTAGTTAGTGCATATATATTATATGTGTCTGTGTCCAATCAGGAAATTATCACACACAGATCACAATTTCTATGTATAGATTAAAATGTAAGTTTCTTCTTTAATGTACTCTGTAATGTATAAATACCTGAACCGATCACCTAATTAAGATGAAATTTATTTATTTTGAAATTCAATGAGCCGGAACGCCTTAGTGGATTAAGTGGCCTATTATGGGCTAGGGGTGAGCAGTTCGGTGAAACAATAATAGCCCCTCGAGGCTACTGGTAATTCGATAGGAAACAAATAAAGACATTGCTCTAAATGTACAGGAATGCTTACAGCCCACCTGGAGTTAAGCGGAATACTGGCGTCTGTAAACATCAGACTATGACTACCGCCTCAAAGTCTTGTTTATATAGATTATATATAAGCTGATTGTCCCTATAAAACCTAACGTAAGACCATTTCTCTGCAGAAATATGTAGAATCGTGGGACTCCCTACATGCCCAATCACTAATGAAGTGGGTTGATGATCGCAGTATGTTACAAATATTACTCAGAGAATGCTGTTATTTCATTGAAATATTAAATGAAAGTCAATTTAATGATTACTACGATTAAAATAGAGTTTTCTATCACAATTCACTTTTTCGATTTCTTGAAGCGATTCATTATTTCCTTTGTGTCTAATGGAACTGTGTTTATGTCATCTATGCCATGTTTTTATATTCATATCGACTATGTCCACAATTTTCCAGAGTATTCCCGATAGAACCATCTCAATTACGTCGAGGGCATTCTCGGGGACATTAGAACACCCTCGACACAACTCGATAACAGGGGAACTGTTTTAGAACATTCAAGATATGTTTCCAAAACATTCAAGACATCTTAACCATACATATATTATTCCGGACGGCCACCGCTCAGGTTTCGGCCACCGCGTGTGATTTTTAGACTTCTTACTCTCGTTGAAACGTGGTGGCTCGAGTATTGCCGCAGTGGCTGTCGCGGAACGGGTGCTGGGATTGGTTCGAGGAAAATAACGAAGGCTTCAAGTATGGCGTTCACACGGTCCTCGTGGCTTGACCGGCGCAGGGCGTAGGAGCGAGTCTTTTCTTGTTCGGTTGGCGCTCTCCTCTTCTTCTGGAGAGGTCTTGACTCGTCGGCTCGCTGTCTCGAACTGAATTTGCAGACGGAGGGTCGTCGTATCCCTTTGCGGGGGCACGGAGCGGGCCTCGGGGAAACCCCTCTGCCCGGGCTAAATCTCCCTACCTAATGAGGCAGGGGTGATGCACTGCTGGCTGGTCTACTGCAGACTTGAGGTAGTGGTGGGTAGGACTTCCTTATTTATCTTCTCCTCTTCCGTCTACTCTTCTTCTCTTCTTCTTTCTTCGTCTTCGTTCTTGGGGGCGGTCGCTGCTCTCCTCCATGTTTTGTGATGCTTTTGTTTTTTTTTTTTTTTTTTTTTTCCCTCTCTTACAATACAATCTTAACCTAACTTAATCTAAACTAGACTAGCTTAATCTAACTTAAAACTAAGTGACGGCAGCGCGCCGCTCCTGCTCTCCGTGGAGTGCCGGGCAGCGCGAGCCGTCACACCTAAAACCCTACAACCTAATCGCTAACCTACCTAACATAAACCTAGCTAACACCTAAGTATGGGGAGAGAGCTAAGCCAGCCACTCCACGCTAGAGTCCTCCGCCCCCCATCTTCCCGCATTATTATAATTTTTATGGTGCACGAGGGACTGTACGCGCGGTATAAATACCCCATCCCAAAAGGTGTTGGTCGTCTAACGCCCCTGATGGAGAATCCAAGGTGACACGCCTTCTTCGGGGTGCAGCCGCGGTCCCCACATGGGGGACCCGCCAAGCGGGCAAGAGACGTGGGCCTAGAGGCTGATGAAACTCAGCTCCAAGAGGGGCGCTCATAGGTCCTCCCCGGCCTCACAGCCGGCGAGGAGCTTTATCTCCGAACGATCGTCGGGGGTACCAATAGCTCCCGCGGCAACGCCGTACCATCCGGTGGTCTGGCGTGCAGCGGGGCTGTGTTGTGGAGATGCTCATGGGGCCCGTTTTCGGCTCGCTCGTACATAGT
>NW_021011575.1:1010641-1150249 GCF_003987935.1 Bombyx mandarina | reverse complement strand
TTGAGACCTTAGAACTTATATCTCAAGGTGGGTGGCGCATTTACGTTGTGGATGTCTATGGGCTCCAGTAACCACTTAACACAAGGTGGGCTGTGAGCTCGTCCACCCATCTAAGCAATAAAAAAATAAAATAGCTGAAATACTAGCTAGACCAGCTATTTGGAAGTCTAGCCACCCAAAGTATTTCTCGTACTTCTTGTGGAATTCTCCATCTATAGGTATACTCCGATTCTTATTCAAATCATGTACTTCACAATCTTTTCCAAATAATAGGTCCTGAACCAAAAAACTATTAATTTGTAAGCAATATCGAGATAATTTCGATATAGACATTTCGCTGTCGGACTTCCTTACTAGTCGCGGCGGCGAACGTGAGTACCCGTGGCCTGCAAACGGTGCTGCGCGAATGGTCGCCTCGCCCACCGCTTCGCTGTTCGCACCGCCGATCCCCGTGGCCAGGCCGTAATAGCCCCTCGAGGCTACTGGTAATTCGATAAGAAACAAATAAAAACATTGCTCTAAATGTACAGGAATGTTTACAGCCCACCTGGAGTTAAGCGGAATACTGGCGTCTGTAAACATCAGACTATGACTACCGCCTCAAAGTCTTGTTTATATATATTACTAGCTGACCCGGCAAACATTGTTTTGCCATATATAAGATTTCTAGGGAATTTCTAGTGTAGAAAAAAAAACTTATTGTAAGTGTGTAAGGATGTGGTAAATGAGTGAAAGAGGTATGTAGTGCTGTGAACGATGAGGAACGATAGGAATATATAATAAAAATAACAAAACCTCATTTAACCACATAATACCTCATTATAACAAAAAAAATGTCCAAATAAAAAAAAAAATGTTAGGGGTGGACTACCCCTAACATTTAGGGGGATGAAAAATAGATGTTGGCCGATTCTCATAGATACCGGATAAGCACAAAAAATTTCATCAAAATCGGTCAAGCCGTTTCGGAGGAGTATGGCAACGAAAACTGTGACACGAGAATTTTATATATTAGATATATAAGCTGATTGTCCCTATAAAACGTAACGTAAGATCATTTCTCTGCAGTAATATGTAGAATTGTGGGACTCCCTACATGCCCAATCACTAATGAAGTGGGTTGATGATCGCAGTATGCTACAAATATTACTCAGAGAATGCTGTTATTTCATTGAAATATTAAATGAAAGTCAATTTAATGATTAGATTAAAATAGAGTTTTCTATCAGAATTCACTTTTTCGATTTCTTGAGGCGATTATTTATTATTCGCTTTGTGTCTAATGGAACTGTGTTTATGTCATCTATGCTATGTTTTTATAGTCATATCGATAGTCGATATGTCCACAATTTTTCAGAATATTCCCGATAGAACCATCTTCATTACGTCGAGGGCATTCTCGGGGACATTAGAACACCCTCGACACAACTCGATAACAGGGGAACTGTTTTAGAACATTCAAGATATGTTTCCAAAACATTCAAGACATCTTAACCATACATATATTATGTTGTTGGTACCGTCATAACAATCCTAATCATTGTTTTTTGATGAGACCTTTAATCGTTTGTTATGATATCAATGTGAACAGATGTGGTGGTGCTATTTTAGACTGACTCAATACCACTATTGTTAATGAAGTTGAAATTGTTAGCTGTGCACTTTGAATTACGACCCTATCTGGCAATTTGAAATTTCAGAAGAGCGAACATGGTAACCATTTAGCACTAGTTTAAACAACAATTCATAGAGTGGTTTGTGTTTGGTATTGTTAATACTACTAGATGATGACCGAGCTTTGCTCGTTTTTATTTTATTTTATAACGCCATCTTGTTGTGTCTTTAAAGCAGTAAAAATAGTATTATTATTCGCCAATAGATGTCGGAAAGAGTCATAAAGTTGATTATCGATAAAGTTGATTATTGAAAACACGAATAAAACAACATTTTCTGAAAATAAATCGTAGCTAAATCGATTTATCGCCCCCGAAATCCCCTGTATACTAAATTTTATGAAAATCGTTGGAGCCGTTTCCGAGATTCAGATTATATATATACATATATACAAGAATTGCTCGTTTAAAGGTATAAGATTACCTGTGTCAGTAGTGGTCCCATACGGTGGGACCATAGTTCAAAGAAACAAACTGAAATACAAACAACAAACATGAATGATTGAATTTCGTAAATACAAGCATCTATTTTAGTTTTAAGTCTTCGTCGATGAGGCGTTATTTAAATTAGCATCACACACCAATATCAATCTGACGTTAGGCTTTGCAAACGTCATCAGGATTAATGCTCTCGGCTGTAGGGTGGCGCGATGGTGACCTTCGTCGGTGTAAGGTCAAGGTCTTGCCGTACTCTTGCGTCATAGATACCGTGTTTGTTATGAAAATGCAGTTAGATAACTCGTCCGCGTATTGATTATTTTATCTTCGTTCGCAGAACTATATTGACAGTTTTCCGTTTGTCTTGTCCAATTACCTTTCATTTAGTTTGGTTGAGTTTTGTTAAAATTATATTACTATTGTTTTATTTTGTGTGTTCGTATTTTTTTTTCGGATTATGTTGTTTTGGAAATTTAGATTATAATTAAAACGTTTGATGTAGAATGGATAAACGTTTTCTTTTACTCAGCAGTTGGAAATTGATTTAAGCAAAATTGATTTTCTTTAAGTTCGTAGTTCAACAATAATTTGTATTCGAATCAATTGAAACAAGTTTGTTTTGTACAAGTCTCTTGATATTGAACTATATGGAAAAGAATATAGATAAAAAACTAGTCAGTGGTTGATTCGATTTTTGGGAATGTAATAAAAAATGGTTTTTATGATATGAATGGTTCATAACTTTTGGCTTCAGTGTAATGGAAGTTATGGTGCTATCATCCATTTTAGGTTTTATTTCGGTATACCTCACGAAGGCCACAGCAGGAATAAATTGTTCGTATGAGTACTTGAATAATGATTCAGTTGGGGCCAAAGGTTTTCGTTTGGATTTATCGTGAATTTATTACAGACGTTGGGAAATATAGATTTTTTTCTGTTAAAGTCACGAAGTGATGAACAACTTCGATTGAAAAGTTTATTAAATTCTGTATTCTTTTCAAGCACCATAGCAAATATGAATACTCCATACATTAATTACCTATTTCACATTTTTATATGAAATAGAAATATTTGTAGAGCATTAGCAGATCCAGGAATATTTAAAAAAAATATTATTTTGAGAAGTTACTGGTGGGTAGGACCTCTTGTGAGTCCGCACGTGTAGGTACCGCCCTGCCAATTTCTGCCGTGTAGCAGTAATGAGTTTCGGTTTGAAGAGCGGGGCAGCCGTTGTAACTATACTGAGACCTTAGAACTTTTATCTCAAGGTGGGTGGCGCATTTACGTTGTACACGTGTATGGGCTCCAGTAACCATTTAACACCAGGTGGGCTGGAGTTCGTCCACCCATCTAGGCAATAAAAAAAATCGAGACATAAAATAAAGTGGACACGTTTAAAAAAGGTTCAGGAAATCTTTAAATGTGTCTTTTACACCTAAATTAAATATTAAAATTAATTTTTGTAATTATCTGGTTTTGTTTTACTGCGAATGAGGAAAAAATGTTATTTAAAACACAAGCCTCGAGTTGAAGCGTACAAGACTAATGAACCTTTTGGGTATTCTCCGAGGAATTTCCCATTATTCTGTTAATCTACAGCAAAATTACGTGGGTATTTGCGTTACCCACTTATTTGTGGGTTTCTATAATGATGTCCGTAATGGCATTTTTATTGCGTTTCGTTTTAAATAATTAAATACCTGAAATCTTTTTTTTTTATTGCTTAGATGGGTGGACGACCTCACAGCCCACCTGGTATTAAGTGGTTACTGGAGCGCATAGACATCCACAATGTAAATGCGCCACCCACCTTGAGATATAAGTTCTAAGGTCTCAGTATAGTTACAACGGCTACCCCACCCTTCAAACCGAAACGCATTACTGCTTCACGGTAGAAATAGGCGGGAATTCATTTATATATCGACGCTTGAAGGCAAACGTAACTAAGGGACAATGCCTCAACTTTACAGTAGACAAATTTAAAATTGAAATACCTGAAAAAAATTCTATTTTAACGAATCTAGCTGTAGGATTGAAATGATTTTAATAGATCTAGAAATATATTTTTTTTGAGCATCGAATATGCCTATCATTGCCTATCATTTATGTATAAAGCAGTTATTGTCGCTTAGTCACGTTTGCTTTTCAAGCGTCGATATAATTATATTATTTTCGTTATCACTGGCACATTTTTATTGAAATATCTGCTACAATTAAAAGCCGAGCTACCGTTTGAAATTCATTAATATTGTTCATTCGAAATTTAACTCGGGCAGAACGATTCAATTCACTATAATTCCATTTAGCTGTATTCATTGAATCTATATTATCTATACTAATATTATAAAGAGGAAAGATTTCATTTTGTTTGTTTGTTTGTATTGAATAGGATCCGAAACTACTGAACCGATTTGAAAAATTCTTTCAGTGTTTCGAAGCTACACTATTCCCTACTGACACAGGCTATAATCTTTTTTGAAAAAAATTAGGGATACTTACTAAAACTCCAATAATGTACCCAAGGTGTAAAAAAAAATTCCTAAAATATTCTTTACATCGCGTGCCCTGCGAAAACTATTGATGATAGAATAAAATAATGTACTACAACTTTGTAGAACACATTATTATTATTTTATTTTTATTTTTTTTTATTGCTTAGATGTGTGGACGAGCGCACAGCCCACCTGGTGTTAAGTGGTTACTGGAGCCCATAGACATCTACAGCGTAAATGCGCCACACACCTTGAGATATAAGTTCTAAGGTCTCAGTATAGTTACAACGGCTGTCCCACCCTTCAAACCGAAACGCATTACTGCTTCACGGCAGAAATAGGCGGGGCGGTGGTACCTACCCGTGCGGACTCACAAGAGGTCCTACCACCAGTAATTACGCAAATTATAATTTTGCGGGTTTGATTTTTATTACACGATGTTATTCCCTTACCATGGAAGTCAATCGTGAACATTTGATAAGTACGTATTTCATTAGAAAAATTGGTACCAGCCTGCGGGATTCGAACACCGGTGCATCGCTAGATACGAATGCACCGGACGTCTTATCCTTTAGGCCACGACGACTTCAACGACTTTGTAGAACACATTATTATTTACAAAAAGTGTCGCGACAGAATATCGAATATCGTTGAAGTTTTTGTTAAAGACCCGAGCGAAGCCGGAACGGGCCGCTTGTAATGTTATAAATGTAAAAGCTTTGTTAATTTTGATGTTTATTACTCAATCACGAAACAATATCTGAACGGGTATATTCGCTCAATTGAAATATGACTTTGTGTTCGTTCTAATAGACCAGCAAATCGACTGCCAGTTTATGGACTAGTGACTAGACTAACACAAATAACTGTCGTGTTTCATTCTTACGAAAATATAATTATTATAACGCGGGCGAATCCGCAGGACACCAGTATTTTTAAATAATTTTTAAGAAAGAAAATTTATAATTTTTTTTTTAGAGGTGTATTTTTTTGGTTACCACAGGCATTTCAGATAATTAATAATGAAGAATTCTCTGTAAAATAATTTGTCTACTCAAATTTAATTAAGAACACTCCATAAATTATAAACGGGTTCGTTACGAAAACCACATTTAAAATTTAGTTGGGTCCTTATTTAACGTACCATCTCAAATAAATCGGGTTGAATAATCAGATTCTAATTCTAAAATAATTGAAGAGCTATTTATGTATCTGTACCGCTTTCAAAGAAGACGTAGACCAATTAATAACAAAGTAAAGGTCATTGTACCCACACATTTTGGCTTATTGTAAACGTTCTTAGACAACCTCTGGCTTTTGTAAGGCTTCAAGTGAGTTGAAGTTTTCTTAAAACTGCCAACGAGGTCGAGTAAGTAGTCTTCAGTCTGTTTTTGATTCTTGACTGAGTGTTGTGCTTTGGGAGCATTTTTTATTATTCGGATTCAGTAAAAAACCTTTTTTTTTTGTACAATTTTCTATGATGAATTTTTTAAAAGGTCTTAGTACTCTCGACAAGTGCGATATGGTGACAAAAGATCTCCTACGCTGATACTGCGTACGTGATATCGTTATATTCTATGAAATCTTAGTGTCCTTCGTCAACAATGCCCCTTACCTTGTCAAAGGAGTTCTTTTAACAACTGCGAATTTTCGTAGTTATTGTCCCCCGCCTTTCGGTTATTTTTCAAATATTAACTCACCCCAGCAGAGGAGATAGCTTGATTCTATGTACATATGTTCAGATTTTACGAGTCGAAACTCGTAAATTCTTTATTAATATTGTAAGCGTCCACTTCTTATTATCCGTTTTTGTGTAAAAGAAGAATATTTTCGGGCAGGCTTGTCAGTATCCGCTGTTGTTGGCGGAGTGCCATTAACTTATACACACATGTTGCAGCATATTAGGAAACTTCCTCGTTTTACATCGACGCGATATTAAATTTTAAAATCAAAGCTACAAGAATGAAATTCGCTTAAGTTTCAACGATCGCAACGGGTGCCATTCATTTCCGTTTTTAATAACTTACAATTGTTAGCAGTTTGATAGTAATACGCAAAGAATTTTGCCCTGAAAACTTAAATAATGAAACAGAGATTTGACATTTATGCTTCCGATAAATTGTCGATTGATTCAGATTTATTTTTAATTAACAGACGTATGCAGCTATAGTGTTAATTAGTATTAGGTATACGAGTATACTCGTAATAATGCATTTTTATTATAAAATATGTGTGTTATTGATTTTCGTAATTGAATTTCGATAGTGCATGAAACACTCATTTAAATCAAATTAAAGATTGAATAAAATCTAAATTAAATATTTGTTTCTCTTTTGTTTATTGCCCTTGAAGCCAGCCAAGCAAACTGATGGTGAGTGGTTACCGCCAATTATGGACGTTAGTAATGCTATGGGCACAGCCAAGCCGCTGCCTACCACTATAATCTATATACATATATATAAAAATGAATTGCTGTTCGTTATTCTCGCTAAAACTCGAGAACGGCCGGACCGATTTGGCAAATTTTGGTCTTGAATTATTTGTGGAAGTCCAGAGAAGGTTTAAAAGGTAGATAAATATGAAAATGCTCGGAAATAAATAAAAATAACAATTTTGTTTTTCCTTTGATGTGTCCCCTGTCGGACGAATTCCTTTTGTTTGTTTTAAGTTTATTTTATACAAAAGTTTAGGTCTTTTATTTATCGATTGAGGCACTACGAAGTCTGCCGGGTCAGCTAGTATACATATATTTATGAACCTGCATATGCTTATATCAAACACGACACGAGAATATTATAAAAAGTCATATCTTTTATAATAAAAAAAAACTTAATTTCGTGTCTATGACATTCTTGTTACCCTTTTAGGAAATGTCAAAATCATTTCTAGCAATCAGGTCGAGTCAGGTGAATTCTCAGAAACTAAAAAGGACTGGAAAAATAAAAGAAGGCTAGTCGCGGCAGGTTGTTAATGATGGAATACCCATCGCGCCGGTCGCGCGCCGGGTACACTCGTCGTTTCCAGAAGTTGTGAACTTCATTAATTACAACGCGGTGCGACGATGCTTAATTAATCTTCCTATCTCGCTTCTGAAATCCTGGATAAGATTTATATAATTTTTTTCCTGAAACGATTTTTCTCTGTAATGATGGTTTTCTATACTAATATTATAAAAAGGAAATATTTGTTTGTTTGTATTAAATAAGCTCCGAAACATCTGAAAAATTCTTTCACTATTTGGACCTATTCCCAAGTGACATAGGCTATAATAATCTTTTTTGATGCCGCAATAAGTTTTTTGTTAAAGACCCGAGCGGAGCCGGAGCGTGCCGCTTGTATTAAATAAAATAATAACAAAGACGGTCTGTAATCTCGTTGTTATTAATGTACATAACAAATCAGCTTTATATTTATGCAGTGTCTGAATTATGTGAGACATGAGGAGAGGAATAAAATTGTTTATTTCGAATATAAGCTTGAAGAGACCTGTGTCGTGAGATGAGGTCATGATTTCAGCCGGTTCTTCTCAGGACTGTGGCTATTTTTAGAACCGGTGGTAGAGTTAACATTGTTATTTATATTTTGACATTCAACAAGTGTGTCATATTGACATCTAAGTTGAAATAAATGATTTTGAATTTGAATTTGAATTTAAAAATTTAAATAAAATTGTATCTTCGATATTGGGTTTCTTATATTTGATCGCTTCTTTGGGCCAATAGTTAGATGCAGCCCTAATAATCAAGCATGGACTTATTCGTGTGTGAATGTTTCCGGCACAAATAACGTAGTAGTTGCGTTTGGAATATTTTTACATATTTTAATCATGTAAAAGAAACAAAGTAATTCGAGGTCATTAAACTTGGTAGGTTTATTTTCAAACAAGGTCATTTATTTTCTGTTTTTCCTCATTTGTGTGTCCAATATATAATTATTTATATAAATAAAATAGGTTTAAATGTATTTGAATTTTTTTTTCTACTTCTATAAGACATTTTTCTTTGTCTATTTTAAAGTCGTCGTGGCGTAAAGGATAAGACGTCCGATGAATTCTTATCGAGCGATTCAACTGAGCCGATGCCAGAATTTTACAGGCGGGTACCAATTTTGAATGAAGGAATAACACAGTGCAATAAAAAGTAAATCTCGGTAATCACTATAAAATCGAGAGATAGACCTCTAGGCCCGGAAGGGGTGACGTCATTCACGTTGTGAGGTGTTCCGATAACCATTTAACACCAGGTGTGCCGCGGGGTTCATGTACTGTCTACGCATTAAAAAGTTCATTTAATATAAGGTAATTTGAGTTAAAAGCTTTATTTTACTGTAGCTCTCGATAGATGCATGCATTTGTTTCCTGAATTGTCCTATGATTTTATCAAATAGTTTACGATAAAATGTATCTTCTAAGCAACCACTACTTACTATGTATAGTTTTTAAAATTCAAACATCGTATTTAAAATTTATGTGGTAGAATGGTTTATATTTTTGTCAATATAGAGGCTAACCAGGTTTTGGCTCACCTGGTTTTAAGTGTTACCGGAACCCACAGACATCAGAAAGTGAATACTGCTCACATTGAGACAGGGTTTTAGCTACTTGTTTAGAAATCTATTCTTGAATTGAATTTTTACTGGCGATAGGAACTTTTGTGATTCCGTACGGGTAGGTACCTACTACCTTCCCGCCTATTTCTGCCGTGAAGCAGTAATGCGCTTCGGTTTGAAGGGTGAAGCAGCCGTTGTAACTATACTGAGACCTTATATCTAAAGATGGGTGGTGCATTTACGTTGTAGATGTTTATGGGCTCCAGTAACTAGTTAACACCAGGTGGGCTGGAAGCTCGTCCACCCATCTAAGTAATAAAAAATAAAGAAGTCTATTCTCTTTTTAGCTTGAAAAATAATAATTGTATTAATGATTTCAGCTTAAACTGAGTTTTGATCCTTAAAATACAATTTTTGGTCGAAATATTATTAGTTAGCTTAAAGCTTGATCGTTAAGAAAGCACCATCATATAAATTAAGGCACTTGACCGTTTGGAGTTTATAATAAAAGAACACGCGATACTATGAAGCTTTTATTTACGTTGTTTTTAATAATATTTTCGTGGAGAACATTTTATTTTTAACCCTGTTTCATGCCCGTAGCGCATGCAAGCTGAAAAAAAACCTTTCTGAAGAGAAAAATTCTGTTCGCCGTGGTGTGCACGATCGGAAGCTATTTTAAGCTGTCGGGGTAATAACGTGATATTGAAATTATAATTTTTTAAAGTAATAGTCCGGCATGATAATTATAGTCCGTCCAATGAAGCTTTATTTTATCGGTCAAAATAAATACGTTCAAACCTAATAATATTCGCAATTAAAAAGTGAGTTTGAGAACACTATTAGAGTTCAACTCCGATAGTGGAAAGTCCATTCGAAACGTTTGCCAAATTTAGAACGTAGACCGCCGAAGCCTAGACCGAACGCGGGAAATTTTAGAATATTTCATTTGGAATTGCTGAATTTTCAGCTCTAAATATGACGCTGAATTTATACGATGTATTTTCGTATCAACGCTATTTACAGGTCCTCTCAAAAAGAAGAATACAGCTAACTAGTGAACTGTATATATAACATATAACTTGGAAGTTATGTGACTGTTTTTCAACCTTTTTTGAAATGCTGGAACAAAGCAGTCTCTAAATGACAAATTTAAGAATTGAAATTTATTGACGTTTTATATCTTTTTTTTTTTTATTGCTTAGATGGATGGACGAGCTCACAGCCCACCTGGTGTTAAGTGGTTACTGGAGCCCATAGACATCTACAACGTAAATGCGCCACCCACCTCGAGATATAAGTTCTAAAATCTCAGTATAGTTACAACGGCTACCCCACCCTTCGAACCGAAACGCATTACTGCTTCACTGCGGAAATAGGCGGGGTGGTGGTACTTACCCGTGCAGACTCCCAAGAGGTCCTACCACCAGTGAAAACCATATCTATATTAATGTCACATAAAACGTGATTCAACTAAATTCCATTCAATAATATTAAATCTGATCAAATTTAAACCACGAAACGCAACTTTACAACGGAAACGGAAATAATGTTGTTAAATTGTTTTATTAAATATTGTCATCCAGGTGTTTCTTCCGATTAAAACGTAGCGCATAGACAAATTATTAATTTGACAGTTCTCAAAATCTAAATATGTAATTTTCTTCTTTTTTTTTTCTTGAATCGATGGACGAGCTCACAGCCCACCTGGTGTTAAGTGGTTACTGGAGCCCATAGACAACTACAACGTAAATGCGCCACCAACCTTGACATATAAGTTCTAAGATCTCAGTATAGTTACAACGGCTGCCCTACCTTTCAGACCGAAACGCATTACTGCTTCACGGCAGAAGTAGGCAGGGCGGTGGTACCTACCCGCGCGGACTCCCAAGAGGTCCTACCACCAGTGTTTACGCAAATTATAATTTTGCGGGTTTCATTTTTATTACACGATGTTATTCCTTCACCGTGGAAGTCAATCGTGAACATTTGTTAAGTACGTATTTCAATAGAAAAATTGGTACCCGCCTGCGGGATTCGAACACCGGTGCATCGCTGCCTACGAATGCACCGGACGTCTTATCCTTTAGGCCACGACTACTTCCAGAGTTGCTTACTCACTAATATCTGTACTGCGCTACACTATCTAGTACTGCACATTATAGCAACTACATTTGGATCGCTTTTGATTACGTATTGTACTGCTGGCCTCACTTCGCGTTGTTGAATTCAATTTCATCGTTGCCGATTTTAACATACACTCCAAAACTTATACACATGACTTTGAAACGCTGTCGTAGCTTCTTAAATGTTCTTCACATCACACAAATTCTGACCTCGTCGGAGGTTCGGCCCTCTACCCGAAAAAAAAAAAAAATGGCTTTCTTATTGGTAAATATGTAAATGAGATAACAGTCCACAAAGGTAAGTGCTTATTTACACTGACGGACATTAGCAACAATTGGGCTACAGCAAGGCCCCTGCCTATCATTAAAGACCCGTTTCAAACATCGTTTCACGAAGGAGATATCATAGTGCTCTGGGAACAATGTAGAGCGGAGTTTATTCCAGAGTCGAACGGTACATTCGATTATTTGTCTATTTGTCTGATATTATTTGCCGACTAGAGGGTGCTATGTTATTATTTTTAGTACTGCTATTTGCCAAAAGATTGCGGATTGCCACTGTTTTATAAGTAAATGCTTTTCTACAGATGAGTTTTTAAAACTATCTTCACACATACTTACATTGAATATTGCAAAACTTTTTATATGTTTTTTTCAGACATTCAAGATTTTTTTTGGAGCCAAATAAAATCAAAGCAAAACAAACAAGGCAATTCTTAGTTATTTGTGTAAAAAAATAGCATCGTTTCAGTTTTCATGTAGTAAACAAGGAAATAAGAAGTGCTTATCTCGTTTTTTCCTAAAGATGTTTTCAATCCAAGTTACAGTTGTCCCTTTCGCGCTTCACTCGGGAAAGGATTGACGGAGTAAGAATTATTTGTAAAGCCTATTCTCATTGATCGTTAATTGAATTATATGAGTTCTATTGATGCAACTAATTTTTTTTACTTTTTTTATATAACTTTTTTTCTTTACGTTAAGGTACATACGTTAAAGTACATTTGATTTCGGGATCGATTCTCTTACAGTTTGTATTATTCGAACAAATACGGTAGACGAAAGACATGGTTATGATTTATTGTCTCATTTTGAGCAAATCCTATGAATATATTTAGGAAATGAAGCGCGGGTTCCGAGCTGTAATTCCATTTTGTTCTCTCACAAAACGTTATTTTGAAAAATACTAATATGTTTTATTAACAACATAAAAGTTTAGTCGTATTCTATTTCAATAATAGTACATTTTGATATACTCTTGGAAATATTTAAAATACAGATAGCCCTAACTCTTTTAATTAGATAAAAAAGTTTTTTTGTTGTTGCTTAGGTGGGTGAACTAAATCACCGCCCGGTGCTAAGAAGCTACTGCCATTTATGTGTATTATCTATGGCTACTTGAGTTCTTTTATTTATTTATTTTTTACTGCTTAGATGGGTAGACGAGCTCACATCCCACCTGGTGTTAAGTGGTTATTGGAGGAATAACATTGTGCAATAAAAATCAAACCCGCAAAATTATAATTTGCGTAATTACTGGTAGCAGGATCTCTTGTGAGTCCGCACGGGTAGGTACCACCACCCAACCTATTTCTGCCGTGAAGCAGTAATGCGTTTTGGTTTTAAGGATGGGGCAGCCGTTGTAACTATATTGAGAGATTAGAACTCATATCTCAAGGTGGGTGGCGTATTTACCTTGTAGATGTCTATGGGCTCCGATAACCACCTAGCACCAGGTGGGCTGTGAGCTCGTTCACCCATATAAACAATAAAAAAAAATTGTTGAATGAATAAAAAGGTCTTCATTGTAACGAATGTCAAAATAAACTGCTATCTTAGAGTTACTTTTATTGAGCAAGATTAGATTGTGTCTACACAGCTTTATATTATATTTTGGTGATGAGATTCGTTCACAAAATATCAAAGAACATTTCTATTAAAAAAACACCAAAAATCGATCTTCGAATTGACACTAATAAAATATGACTGATATAATATTGATAACATTGAAACACAATTTATTTTCGTCTTCGTAAATATCAAGACACCTTCAAATCCACCGGGAGTTAGAAAAATTGGTATCGAATGCTTTCCGTATTTTCTTTTAGCGGAATAAATGAAATATCTCTGAATGAAAAAATACTTTTAATGCAAAATTAGAAATAAGTTGTGAATTCTGCGCGTTTATTTATTTGATCTATTTGTTGAGCGTAAATCGGAGGTCTTCATAAGACTTTTATTAATACCGCTCTATAGTATTAATTATATTACTAAAGGAGAGTTCAGTTGGACTTTTGAGCTTATTCGATTCTTTATAAACAGCCTCATAGCCACTATACGTGAGGTGGTAATCCGGCTATCAAACTCTTATCATAGTAAGAATTTTGAAGCCCATATAGGTACATCACTCATAAATATAAAGCAAGCATAATTAGCCAATGTATAAATTCTAACAAGCGTTGCTTTCCCGAAAAATACTTTGAAGAATATATTATGTTATTAGGTTTTCTAATAACTCATTTTCATTTGTGTAAAAAATTCGTGTTTTGAGGAAAAAATAAGTATTTTATTTGGTTTTCACGAGACGTAAACATATTTAAAATTATTTTTACAGTTTAATCTTGCGCTTTTTATTGTCATTTCTTTTTATATTGTCGACGTTTCGAATTCTTAACAGTTTTCGTGGTGACGGACGGACTAAGGTATTTATTCGTAGATTTTTTTTTTTCGAGCAGTGGGCTGAACTTCATACACGAGGTTTTAACGGAAAAATATGCGATGTCTTAACGCTCCACAGATGTTGGAAGTAGACCGCGGATCAGAAGATGTTTTAAAGCCCTATATATAGCGCGATCAATAGCGACGATACATTAAAAAAAAATATCTAAAAAAAAACTATTAAATCTGAATAAAAAGTCCTGTTACTACTTTCAATAAGACGATGAAACTTTATGGGACGTAAAAGTAAGCTCTTAAACCGAATTGCATTGGTTGAATTTAGCTTTATTTCGAATTTGTTTGGCGTTACAGATTCAGCACACGGGATAAGGTTAAATTGAACAGAATCTCAAAGGATTAACGTATTACAGGGATTAGGAAGTGAGATTATATCGGAAACAAAGCCTTTAGCGCGACAATGATCGTGTTTGTTTATAATGTTTACGAACTCGATGATTTTAGTTTCGTCTGATTAAATCTTATCGAACTCACTTTCCTATGTTCGTTGATGGAAACATTGAGTTGTTTCATATCTCAATTAAATTTATTGATCAATTCTTCATATCTTATACCAGTGAATCTGAACCTTTTTTTTGTTGCGGCCCATATTTAACGATTTCAAAATTTGGCGGCACACAAAGATAAAGATAAAAATTATTTACTTACTACCGAATCACATACATTTGCCAATTTTAACGAAAGAAAAGTCGCAGTAACTACTATGCAACACCTTGTGAATCACCTGTCACTAAAACAACAGTTTTGTACGCAGAAGTGGCAAGTGTGCGCCGACTTGAGACATATTCCTATTGCTATGCACGCCGCTTCATCATAATTTGGCACTAAGAAAAACCGTGTTGCAAAGCAAATAATAAAATAATTTATTTTTTTGTGGATTCAATATATATTCGTGTTAAAAATATTTTTCTTTTTAAATGATATAATTTAATAATATTAACAATATTTGCAAAATTTGGCGGCACACTTTTGAAATTTGGCGGCACACAAAAGTGCCGCGGCACAGTCGTTGAGAATCACTGCCTTATACCATAAATATGATACGTGATAAGTAATGATGGATATAGAATCAAAGTTGAGTTCAGTAAAGTTTTTCACGAACAAAATTTGTCCGTAAGTGATCTGTTTCTATTTACTTCAATTTAATTTTTGATGTTATTATGTTTTAAGCTACCAAATGTGTCTTTGAGCTAGAAGAAGTAGAAATAATGTTTCAGTTTTTAAAGATAGGATATTGAAAACCTACTAGAGGTCCCGCAGTAGTCGAAATTCGACTATAATTAATTGGAATTGTATAATAAGTTTGTACACTATTATGATTGTATTTTATACTACTATAATCACAAATTTCGCCAAGACAACACCATATAAAATATTAACAAAGACGAACCATATTCTATTCTCAATTTGACAACAGACGTCAAGAACAAAAGTTTGACAATAAATAGTATACATGCGTGTGTGCGTCAAATACATGATCTGTAGTGTGTATAATGTTTTCTTTATTGATTTAATGTATCTATTATGCATTATTTAAAAAAAATATGAGCATTGTGCACTTCTTCTCTATATTCTCTATAAGTGTGGAAAATTTCATACTCCTCCGTCCGCGCAATTTTCGTAAAAAGGGACACAAAGTTTTTGCTTCACGTATTAATAAATAGATATTATACGCTGCTGTAATCTGTGTGTTTCATATCAAAGCAAGTCATCGTGGATTCTAATATGAAGGATGTTACGTAATTATGATGCTGACCCCTGCGGCTTCGGTAGCCACTTAAGACCAGACGGACTAAGAGTTCGCAGGCCCATCAACGCTTATGAAAAACGAGCGAGAGGCTTAATCCAGTGCGTCTTTCGTGCTATTAAGTATGTGAAATAATGAAACAGGATTCTATCTGTGATTAATAGTTCGCAAAACATTTATATATATTATTATAAGAATGAATTGCTGTTCGTTAGTCTCGCTAAAAATCGAGAACGGCTGGACCAATTTGGCTAGTTTTGGTCTTGAATTATTTGTAGGAAGTCCAGAGAAGGTTTAAAATTTAGATAAATATGAAAATGCTCGGAATTCAATAAAAATAATAATTTTGTTTTTCCTTTGATGTGTCCTCCGTCGGACGGATACTTTTTGTTTGTTTTAACTTTAATTTATACAAAAATTTAGGTCTTTTACTATTGAGGTACTACGAAGTCTGCTGGGTCAACTAGTTTCAAATAATAATACATTGTTTGGAATACACAATTAAAATTAACTTCAATTACAAATGTACAAATGCAAAGGAATAGAATGGCCTGGAGCTAAAACAAAAGCAGAAAACAAAATTGAAATAGAGTGGTTTTTTTTTGGTAGGTTACTGAACCGGTCGATTAGATTTATGAAATTCATTTTCCTAAAACGAAATTCTCCAGCCAATGGCCGTTTTGCTATCGAAGCTTTTGTTTTGTACTTTCCTTCTTCGTATTCGAGAAAATGTATACGTATATATTTGGTTGGTCCATAAATATCTAAGATCTTGGTTTCCTTTCTCATTGCGACAAAAGAGGGTGATATAGTCCAACTAAACTTTGTACCGTATAATAGACCGGATCATTTGAACCACATTAAAGTTGCTGAGTTGAGGCCGCTGTTCGCTTCTTTGGACTTGCTTATGTACTGATATTAATCACCAACAATTAATCTAAAGGACATGAAAAATGTCCGGTTTATATTTTTCTTGAGCTTAGAGTTGGTTTTCTTTACTATTAAGTATGCAAACTCTTAAACTATATACTTTATAACTATAAGGCATCTATCTATACCTCATACTAAAATCTGAAAATGAGATGTTATATTATGCTTTCACTTCTTAAGTATTCAATCGATCATCATAGAATTTTGCATACGCATTGTCTTAGTTACAGCAAAAGATACAGTACCTATAATCAAGAAAAGAATATTGTTTTAGAGTGATTGGTTTCTTTTCAATAGTAATGCGAGTAAAACCTTGTGTTTCTATTTAAATTAAATGTCCCAAACTCAACAGCCCCAGACCAATTACTGACACNTTTTTCTTGAGCTTAGAGTTGGTTTTCTTTACTATTAAGTATGCAAACTCTTAAACTATATACTTTATAACTATAAGGCATCTATCTATACCTCATACTAAAATCTGAAAATGAGATGTTATATTATGCTTTCACTTCTTAAGTATTCAATCGATCATCATAGAATTTTGCATACGCATTGTCTTAGTTACAGCAAAAGATACAGTACCTATAATCAAGAAAAGAATATTGTTTTAGAGTGATTGGTTTCTTTTCAATAGTAATGCGAGTAAAACCTTGTGTTTCTATTTAAATTAAATGTCCCAAACTCAACAGCCCCAGACCAATTACTGACACTATTCTACTATTATGTTACATGATATAAATCTGTTGGAAAATATATTCTTAGGATATTCTTGTTAGCTGTAATAAAATATTCTGGCTTATGTTATAAATAAAGGTGTAGGTTTACACGAAGACGCTATCAATTTTTCAAATTATTTAGTAGCGATACGTCCTACGGTCAGATTCATTTCACATTCAACACAGAGTATTGGCTACGAATCGCAATATCAGAGCTCAATAAATGTGTAAGCCTTTTAAGGATTCATCGTGTGTCGTCTCTTTGTCGATTTCCGTCCTCCGAATGTACTATTTCTATGGGGTATTGGTGATATTGAGATACAGCAGTGTTTCGGACTAAATATGTTAACTGAGAATATATTTATATATAATTTTTTTTTTCTATATACATATTATATTTTATCAGAGACAATTTTAATAATTCTATACAAAATCAATTGAGATTGATTGACAGCATACTGACTGTTGTTTTGATGACGTTATTAATAACCTTGTTAAATTAAAGATAGTTGCATCCATACTAATTAAAGTCATTTTTTGACTTTTAAATGTCACACTAGATGATAAAATCAATAACATATTATACATAACATATTACATTTATTATAAAAATGCATTATTACGAATATACTCATATACTTAATACTACTTAACACTATAGCTTTATACGTCTGTTCATCTATACTAGATGATGACCGGTTTTTTTTTGATAACGCCATCTTTTTGTGTCTTTAAAGCGGTTAGTTGCCCTCAATTAAGAAAAATAGTATTATTATTCGCCAATAGATGTCGGGAAGAGTTGATTATTGAAAACACGAATAAAACAACATTTTCTGAAAATAAATCGTAGCTAGATCGATTTATCGCCCCCGAAATCCCCTGTATACTAAACTTTATGAAAATCGTTGGAGCCGTTTCCGAGATTCAGATTATATATATACAAGAATTGCTCGTTTATTTATTTATTTATTTATTTAGACACACCAACAGCAATACACACAAAACATTCAAGCTTAAAATTAACATGTATAAAAATTAAGTAGTGGTATGTAAGCCAGTTACAGGCATGTACAGCAATCTCTTATAACACACTATGACATGTTACAGCAATTTTACAAACAGCGGAAAAATAGGCTAAATTTAAATATTAACAGTACGACAAAAAGTATATTTGAAAACAACATGAAAACAAGAGCTAACTACACACACTACTAACTTCACAGATTACTAAATAAAAAAAATAAAAAAGTCGAGCGCGGTTAAAGGTATAAGAAAGATAAGATAGTTATAGGAATATTTGGAAAGTTGAGCTCATGGGTCGACTGATGCTGAGCAGTTTCAGGAGCGTATAGACACCATGAAGTGAATGCTGTATTACTTTGGGGCAGAAATGGACGCCGGTACTATAGGGTTGACACCGATAGAGACATGATAAATAATTCCATTTGATTTTACATGTTGATGTTATTGCTTCATCGGAGAACCAATGTCGGGCCACTCAGTCAATTAGTTTTTGATTTCCTCTTAAGGAATGTTTGTCGAGATTGCCTATTATTAGAGCTACCGTCATCAACTGATTTCATATGTACTTACAATATTATATAAATACGTAGATAATTAAGTAACCGTAATTTACACCCTTAATAAAGTGTATTCTCAACATATTATATATTTCTAATTAAAATAAATGAAATTCATGGCCCCAAACTAACGTTCCCGGTACAATTACTGGAAACAACCCCAGAGATAAAATGTAACAGATATAGATATAACAGATATATAACATCCAGATATAGGGGAAATAAGTCTGTTTGTCCGACGAATGTTGGCCCAAAGTGTGAATCGAACCCGCGATCCTCGGTCCCGTGGTATGAAGACGCTAACTACAGCGCTACCGGATCAGTCAAAAGTCTAATCAGTCAACAGTTCCATTCGTTTGGATGGAATCAATCTGCGCTAACATAACTACAATTACATTAATATATAGTTCCACGTCCGACGGTTATTAGGGAAATGGACCTTCAAGGGGTACAGTAAAGGATGTTTTCGGTACTCGAAAGGCGAGCTCATGAAATAACCGGACCCGCCTAACGACCTAGGCTATTTATTAAGCTTCCACTTTTATAAATCTATACATAAGCCGGTGAGGTCGGGACCATGATTCGGCAGACTCTTAACAGGCAGTTAAGAATTTGAATGGATTTGATATTATGTTACTTTCGATATTAAAAAAAAAAAACGATTTAAAGTTTTCGCATTGAAATTGTGAAGTTTCAAGCGGCCCTTAAATTAATCGATGCCTAAGAGTCATTTTGTGAAAAGAATAATGACATAAATTGATCGGAATGACTAGTTCTATTTCGGAGGCTTAGTCGCGAAAATTTCTGTGTTCTTATGAAAACCTGAAAGACTGTTTTAGCCGCGTTGCCGGCGGCTCGAATTAAGAAAATAAGCAACTCTTTTAGGGGGCTGGGTGTACAACTTTTCAACAAGATCCCACTAAAGGTTCAATTACTACCTGTTCATAGATTTAAGAAAACTGTCAAGGAACGTTTGTGCAACAAGGCATATTATAAAGTTAAGGATTATTTACTAGATGGCACTATGTGGGAATGAGGTGTTCGCTCCTGGCCTTTTCATTTTTGATTATTATTATTATTATATTTAATTGTATTTTTTGACTTGTTTTTTCCTTTATTGTAAATATTTTTATTTATTAAAAAAAAAAAGAAAATATTTGAGAAAAAAACAAAAAAAAAGCCCGCTGAGTTTGTTTCGGCGGTTCTTCTCAGGATTGTGGCTTTTTTTAGAACCGATGGTAGAGTTAACATTCTTATTTATATTTTAACATTCAACAAGTGTGTCATACTGACATCTAAGTTGAAATAATTGATTTTGAATTTGAATTTGATAAAAAAAAAACGATTTATATTCGAAGCTAAACGATTCGTTATCCCACATTTGTGCTGTCTGTAAAATTATGATAACTCTATTCCTAAGTTTGAAACTCTTTTAAGGTCACCCGTTGGAATATCAACAACAGTTCAATTCACTCTACAAATGTCACTGACCTCGAATTGACCTAACAGGTTTCTGCAAGTAATAAATAGGTTATGGATATTGTAAGAAGTTGGTGTGTCGGCTTCGCGTGCTGTGCCGCCATTAATAAACCTTGTTCTATTGATTTTATGAGGTTTATACCGTCGTAGAGAACGCTTTTGTGTACTACAGAGCGTGCTAAATAGAAAAAAAACGTGTGGTAATTAGTTTTTTTTTACGAAAACACCGGGAAAATGACGCACGTGAAAAATAAATCTTAATTTCAAGTGCTATAGTTTGAATTTAGAGGTAATAATTTGCTGTACGTCAATATGATTTATTCATGTTGTTGCTACCGTTAACCTATCATCCCTTAATTGTGATAGTAATCATATTATGATAAGTGTTTATCACTCAGCAATGACAGAAACACGGACGCACTGCTATCATACATTAAAGTGTTTGATTAATACGTCCTGTCTGTGCTTAAGGGCCGAAGGTTTGCGACGTTAAAAATACATTGATCTGTTTTCTCAAATGCGCAAAAACTTGAAATATGTGTTAATATGTTACACAGGTATGTGCATCAAACTCTAAATATGTTCTCATGTGTTTTCTCTAACATTCTCATAACATCAATTATGTATTCGACAATTATGTATTCGACGCTAAAATAAACTGATCTGTTTTTCCAAACGCGGCAAAACTTCAGTTATGTATTACACCGATGCGGGCATCAAACGCTAAATATACATACAGTAATTTGTTTTTCCAAACGCGCCAAAACTTCAATTATGTGTAACATATTTTGAAGTCGTCGTGGCCTAAGGGATAAGACGTCCGGTGCATTCGTGTTGAGCGATGCGCCGGTGTTCGAATCTCAGGCGGGTACCAATTTTTCTAATGAAATATGTACTCGGCAAATGTTCACGATTGACTTCCACGGTGAAGGAATAACATCGTGTAATAAAATTGAAACCCGCAAAATTAAAATTTGCGTAATTACTGGTGGTAGGACCTCTTGTGAGTCCGCACGGGTAGGTACCACCGCCCTGCCTATTTCTGCCGTGAGGCAGTAATGCGTTTCGGTTTGAAGGGTGGGGCAGCCGTTGTAACTATACTGAGACCTTACAACTTATATCTCAAGGTGGGTGGCGCATTTACGTTGTAGATGTCTATGGGCTCCAGTAACCACTTAACAACAGGTGGGCTGTGAGCTCGGCCACGCATCTAAGCAAAAAAAAAAAAAAAAACACGGGTTCGCGCATCAAACGCTCAAAAAGTTATAGCTAGATTATATGTATTAATTGATTGTGCAAATAGCTGTTTGTTCATATAATCTATAGACAAACCATAATATATTATGAGTAAAATAATAATAATTCGAGCATCAGACAATCATTTTTGTAGATACGCGCCAAGAAGCCTAGATTTAAGCCAAGATTCATTCCGAAACATCTGCTCTTGAGTTGTTAGGTCTCCTTCAAAGGGGCTCGGGCAGTTGTTAGCTAATCCCACTCCTCCTGACTGATCCTTTGCCCGCCCACCTGTTCTGGTGAAACTGGAAAGGCCTCAGGGCCACCAGGAATCCTTCAATCATAAAAAAAGTACCAAAGCACAGTGAGCATTGCTGAAATATCGACGAAGAACTCTTTAGTCTAAAATGAACATGAAACTGCAAAGAATTCGAAACATCAGAAATAATCGAATGACAACAAAACCGCGAGATTGAGCCATAAAAGCAGTTTTAGTTATATCTATGGCACGTAATAATCTAAGAAAATACAATAAAATGTGAATTCAAAAACGCATTAATTCTAAGCATAGCTAATACAGTTAATATTTAAGAATTCTAAACCTATTCTTTTTTTTATTGCTTAGATGGGTGGACGAGCTCACAGCCCACCTGGTGTTAAGTGGTTACTGGAACCCATAGACATCTACAACCGTAAATGCACCAACCACCTTGAGATATAAGTTCTAAGGTCTCAGTATAGTTACAACGGCTGCCNAAAAACGCATTAATTCTAAGCATAGCTAATACAGTTAATATTTAAGAATTCTAAACCTATTCTTTTTTTTATTGCTTAGATGGGTGGACGAGCTCACAGCCCACCTGGTGTTAAGTGGTTACTGGAACCCATAGACATCTACAACCGTAAATGCACCAACCACCTTGAGATATAAGTTCTAAGGTCTCAGTATAGTTACAACGGCTGCCCCACCCTTCAAACCGAAACGCATTACTGCTTCACGGCAGAAATAGGCAGGGTGGTGGTACCTACCCGCGCGGACTCACAAGAGGTCCTATCACCAGTAAAACCAGTTAATTCACAACGTATTAAGCCGCTTCAACGGTTTTAATGTAATAGAACTAATATTAAACATTTTGTTTCAAAGCATTGCGTCATTGTAATATTTAAAATTCCTCATTATAATTTTTATTCTGTATACAAAAGGGCAAATTTACATAGCTCATACTCGACTCGGCGCTCTGCCTTTGTGCGACCTTTTTGTGGTAATTTTTATTTACACTCGGCGAATATGTTCGCATACTTGAAGAGTTCAGTGCTTGTATTTTATCGGCAAACAGCCAAGTTTGTAGGGAAACGATTTTGGGTTGTTTGTTTTTTTTTTTTTTGGTTACATTAGGATTTATTTTGAAATTAGAATCTCTGTATGCCACAATCTTTTTTTTCATTTGATACTATGCCATTGTATAAATCGTTATATTCTTCTTCTCTATATATAAAAATGAATTGCTGTTCATTAGTCTCGCTAAAACTCGAGAACGGCTGAACTGATTTGGCTAATTTTGGTCTTGAATTATTTGTGGAAGTCCAGATAAGGTTTAAAAGGTAGATAAATCTGAAAATTTTGTTTTTCCTTTGACGTGTCCCTCGTCGGACGGATTCCTTTTGTTGGTTTTAACTGTTTTAAGTTTATTTTTTATACAAAAGTTTAAGTCTTTTATTTATCGGTTGAGGCACTACGAAGTCTGCGGGTCAGTTAGTATATAATAAATTATTAATTACTTAGTAAGTAATAAAATAACATTGTCTTTTAAAAAAATTAGATAATGAATCATTGAATAAAATCTGTCACTATGATTTGGCTCTTGTTTCTTCAATAAACTGGTCAAAGTGGTATCAAGGACAAATCATTATGTAAACGCCTACACGAGTAGTATTTTCGAGAAATAACAGTTAAACTTTTGGTGTGAAATTAATGTGATAGAATTAATTCGGGAAAAGTATAATAATTCTTCTCTAAAGTGACCGGACGATGTCTATTTTTATGGTCCGCAAAACAAACAAAAAATATTCGTCCGTGACCATGAAAACAGGTATAGTACAGAAATAGTAATAGGCATTTGAAGCGTCTAAAATAATAAACGCGAAATTAGAAAGTACTTTTGATATATTTTATGATTACGACTCCTGAAATGCGAAGAAAAAAAAAACTATATGTAGAATTTACATAAAGTTTCTCACGAATACATAATGGATTTCAAAATATAATATTTTAGCGCGTTCTGCTAATTATTTGTAGGACGTAATTTGGCCACACGGACAAGTCTGTGTCTTGTGTTTTTGAAATGAAATACAGAAGTTCTGAGAAATCACAATAAGCTTATTAAAGCTAGCTAAATGAGGATATATTGTGTCTGTTAATACTGATAACGTTATAGGGACGTTATTTTAAAATAAAACGTATTTTTTTATTCATAATTATTAAAAAAACATGTTTTCTTTATTGCCTGTGTAGGCAGACGAGCTACAGCTCAACTGATGGTGAGTGGTCACTGTCTCTCAGGCACGCTAGGTATGCTAGGAGCACAGCCAAAAAAACCGCTGATTAAAACTTAAAAGATGAACTTTAAATTATGTTTTACTACTAATTAGTATATTTAGAAGCGGACTTGTTTGTTTATAAAAAAGGTGAGTTTGAATTCGACTACTACAGATTTAAATTTGTAATTCTGTACAAACTTTATGACTTCAAATCGTGTTATTAAAACTTAGAAAGCTATGTCGGGGTTAAATTAACGAATTTGGATGCTTAAGTATTAAAATTATTTTGAAACTTGTCAGTTGAGTACATCATTTACTATCTTAACCATATTTACTTTGAGAAAAGTTTATCGTATAATTTTCTGTTTATCTAATTACTAGCGGCCCGCTCCGGCCCCGCTCGGGTCTTTAACAAAAATTTCAACGATATTTGACGTTAACACTTATTGCGGGATAACTATAATAGTTTATGTGCTGTCGCGACACTTTTTGTAAATAATAATGTGTTCTACAAAGTCGTAGTACATTATTTTATTCTATCATCAATAATTTTCGCAGGGCACGCGATGTAAAGAATATTTTAGGTAATTTTTTTACACCTTGGGTTACATTATTGGAGTTCTAGCAAGGATCCCAATTTTTTTTCGAAAAAGATTATAGCCTATGTCACTCGAAAATAGTGTAGCTTCCAAACAGTGAAAGAATTTTTTTAATCGGTTCAGTAGTTTCGGAGCCTATTCAATACAAACAAACAAACAAATCTTTCCTCTTTATAATATTACGAGCGACCCGCCCTCGCTTCGCTTCGGAAACATTAAAACACAAATGAAACCAAAAAAATAAAAATAAAAAAAATATAAAAAAAAGTAGCCTATGTTCATCAGGGACAATGTCGGCTTCTAATGGAAAAAGAATTTTTCAAATCGGTCCAGTAGTTTCGGAGCCTATTCGAAACAAACAAACAAACAAATCTTTCCTCTTTATAATATTAGTATAGATATAGATTATTAGTATAGATATTTGTGAATAAAACTATGTATTTTTTAGACCGTATGTATTTACTGAAATTTTACTAGTGCCATAATTAGTGGAACCTTTAACTTCTAGCGTCAATAATTTACACTAAAACATCAGAGTTAAGTTTTTGTCACTAGTCGCAGAGGGATGCTTACCACGAGTTAAGTTCGGATCAAGTTCCTTAGATAAGAGCACGGAACTGACGCTCCGTGGGAGTTGATAAATTGATACAGATTGTGACTAGTTAAAGTTTTTGTGCACCTGTTATTTGCATCCCTAGTGTATTCAGATTTGGAACTGAGGACGTTTAGAATTTATTTGAGATTGTTTTGTGATGGAATGGCACGAATAACTATGGACATTGTTTTATTTTTATTTTTATTCCTTAGGTGAATGGACGAGCTCATGGTCCGCCTGGTGTTAAGTGGTTACCGGAGCCCATAGACATCTACAACTTAAATGCCGCCACCCACTTTGAGATATGAGTTCTAAGGTCTCACATTTGAAGGGTGGGGCAGCCGTTGTATGTTTAAAAGCGATATAGCACTTATTTGTCAAAAGACCACTGAAACTATCCCTCTGAGAGACTTTAAATTAAGCATAGATACTTTTTTTTCTATGTAGGCCCTCATTAAGAGCAAATTTTAGGTAAATATCATTTTTAAATTCAATAAAATATAAAACAATAAAAGTACATATGTTAAAACAACATGCTACCCGAATTGTATAAGACATATGTTATAATAAGCCCACTGGTAGATTCCAGAGCACCATCTTGTCTGAATCAGCTGCGATTACATACAACTGCTGCCGATGTAATCATGGTTTAATATTTTACATAGTTTCTAGTCTAAGATTTAGCCATGAATGGTTATTCGAAATAGTAAGATTCGCAGTTGCCGTTATCGTCAATAACATTAATAAGAATTCAGATTATTGTTACGACTTCTTCTTACGTTTTTTATTTGAAAATACACATGTGCCTATGATAAAAAAAAATACTATATTGCCGAGTACGGCTTGGAAATAGCAAATATATATTTGGCGGTTAAAATTTTTGAAAATGACTCGCAAAAACCGAAGAAATTTAAATAGCATTAAAAATGTAAATTTAACATTCCGAATACTAAATTATCTTAAGAATTAAACGTTAAAGATATTTCGAACTTCAAACACTTCAATTAAGGTCAAATAATAAGGTTTAGGTTTTAAATCATCTATCAGCGTCATTTCGGGAAAGCGGCACGACACGAGAACCCTCTCATTGTGGCCGCCGGTAGCTAAATTCTCGATTCTGCGGACCGAGTGGTAAACAGTCGTCGTCGCCCAATACACGTCATTTCGGATCCACCCCATTCACTAAAGGTGCTTTTAGGTACCCCAAGCACCGATCATCGTTCTTGTTGAACCCATCGCTTGCGACGAAGGGCTCGGCGAGTAAATTAACCCACAGACATAGCCCACTGAGCTCGTCGGATATTCTCAGTGGGTCGCGTTTCCGAGCCGGTGGTAGATTCTACGAAGCACTGCTTTGCTATGTTTGGTGTTAGCAACAACGTCAGGTTTGAGCCCCGTGAGCTCACCTGTTAGTTAAGGCTACGCTGACATGGTCTCTCAAGACCATCAGCTTAGGTAGAAAAAAAAACTATCAGCAATCACGACTCACAGATCGGATTCAAATATCTTAAGATGTTTTTGGGGTCTTGTGTCTGTCTGGGTGACAGGGTTGCGTTACTTTGACAGTAATCATTACATAGGAGATGATACTTACTAGGGATGAGATACGGGAATATATTAGCAGTAACAAGTGGTGGCCGGGGTGTATCCCTGCTCAGACAGATTAATTAATGTAGGATTCAATGCAGTTAATCTCATCTCTCAAGATCGGCGATGCGTTGTGATATAGTACATTGCCTTTTGTACTTTACGAACTTATTTATGAGGAACAAGAAATAATAGATTTAGGGTCGAAAATTGTGCATAATTAGGCGTATATTTAATATTTAGCTATTGCCTCGCTGGTTGTTTCACTGTAGAAATAGGCAGTTTGGTACACGTTTGTGGTCACAATGTACTCTACTTTCAATAATTACGCAAATTGATATTTTTTACGGGTAGGTAATAATTTAATACCCCGTAAGCCGTGCTTATAGCGTAAGATTAAAATATTCGTATTAGCTGCGTATCTTACTCATGAAATCGGTCGTTATATTAAAGTTATTAGAGTGAGGCTAAGTACTATTTATGTTCTATAAAAATTAAAATAATTTTTCGATAGATTGCGATCGCCGAGGGTCAATCCACAGCGGCCTCGCTTCAGGCTATTTTTACAGAAACCTTTAGTAAACCGGTCACCGATCGTATTGTTATTTGCATGCGAAACGAACACGATGTTTTATGGTTTTTTTTATTGCTTAGATGGGTGGACGAGCTCATAGTCCACCTGGTGTTAAGTGGTTACCGGAGCCCATAGATATCTAAAACGTAAATGCGCCACCCACCTTGAGATATAAGTTCTAAGATCTCAAGTATAGTTCCAACGACTGCCCCACCTTTCAAACCGAAACACATTACTGCTTCACGGCAGAAATAGTCAGGGTAGTGGTATCTAACCGCGCGGACTCACAAGAGGTCCTTCTATCGGTAATGTATCTATAAAGTATATCGTTTATTTTTTATTTACAAAAATCAAAGTGTAGAATCTAGTATGAAATTTATTGAAAAACAAGGCCGAATGTTTATGGTATGCCTATGGTGACACACCTATGGTCTTAGTTTTCGCACCGTTCCACAATTGAGATTTTCATCTCATTGCTCCAAGTAGGTAGTAGAATAAACTTTGTAACGCCAAAAATCCCGGCGGCCATCTAGAAACGTGTGGGCGGTGAGTTCGTTTTCTCATCTACAAAAATAAAGAAAACGCAAAGAAAATGTTCAACAAAAATTCGTTGAATAAAAATTGTAATCAAGATTGTCGTAATTGGGCCAACTTTTTTTGTTATGAAAACACGTTCGTATTTGAGTCGTATTTAATTTGTTCTTTTATTTTACAGTTAAAAAGGCGAACTACGTTGGACTACAAGGTCAGTATAAGATATTTTAATATAAAAATTAATGAAGAGAAACCACTTTGTTGTTCGTCCGATGTTGTTTTGTTTTTCATGTATTTTAATTCAATTGGAGTAGTACAACACGTATACATGTGTTATATGTATAACTTTGCCTAAAGTTTAGAATGTATTTTAACTAATATTATACGTGTGATTTTGAAGGAACGTAAGTATTACCATTTTATCTATTTTCCCCTGAAGTGGGTGTCGAAGCTTTGGTCATCACTTAAAACTAGGTGGGTCGTAAGCTCGTCGGCTCGTTGGTCTAATGATGTAAATCAAAGAAATCTAATTTTAAATATAACGTCATATATGTACGCACACGTCTCTATTCTACAACAAACATTGGACACATACCATAGCATTCTCAAATACAGGCCTTTGTGAAGTGGACAACAAAATTCCTGCTTCAACCCGTTGGTTTTAGGTACACATTCCTCTAACACATCCATATGTTTACAGCAACGCAATTCAACACGTACGTGACACTGAAGTTGCAGAATGTCAAGTCTACGACGGTGACAGTTAAGGGTCCCACCCCATGTTGGGAGCAAGACTTTCTTTTGTGAGTATTTTCAACTTTTTGTACTACTAAGTCATATTGTACAGTTCACCTTTTATGTAAATGTTCGTAGCTATATTTCGTGGGTACGTGAATTGTGTCAGGAATATTAATCACTGTGACAGTCCCCTGTTTCACCAGCGTTAAATTTCTATTACGATTTTTTTACGGGATTAAGGTTAGTTTTTGTGTCTCTCCGATCTGTCTGTATGTCTCTTAGCAATAGATCATATCAAGAAAACGAATAAGCCAAGAAGCTTGGTGGTGTTCCTAGTATTACTGTCGTCTGTGTGGTATTACTTTATAATCCGGTGGACCGTATGTTCGTTCGTCATTGGCCGTTAAAAATGAATTAATATTACTATCTTCTATAATAATATCGGATTTAAAATAAATAAAAATAGTATGTATTTAGGGTACGGATTTTCTATTTTGATATTTGCGTTAAGGCCAGATATGATATATATAATTTATATGTACATTTACTATTACTAGAGGTCCCGCATTAGTCGAAATTCGACTATAATTAATTGGAATTGTAAGTTTGTACACTATTACACCAAGACTACACTATAAAAAATATTAACAAAGACAAACAATATTTAATCTCAATTTGACAACAGACGTCAAGAACCAAAGTTTGACAATAAATAGTATGCATGCGTGTGTGCGTCAAATACACGGTATGTAGTGTGTATAATGTTTTCTTTATTGATTTAATGTATCTTTTACGCATTATTTAAAAAAAATTAGCATTGTTCACTTCTTCTCTATATTCTTTATAAGTGTGGAAAATGTCATACTCCTCCGTCCGCGCAATTTTCGTAAAAAGGGATACAAAGTTATTGCTTCACGTATTAATTACTATTATATACACATACTAATATATACATATAATATAATATGATAGGAGTTATGAACACACATTAGCTTTAGACTAACTTTGTGATGTTGAGAACTATGTAATATGATACTACCGAACGGTTCGACGATGGTTTGTTAGTAAATTCTTAGCGAAATACTTGTTTGCATATTATGAACAATGGGTTCGTTAGAAAGCGAATTCACTTTTGTTTTGTACAATATGTTTCCGTAACTTGTTGCTATCAAAGTCGAGCGAGTATATAGCATTCCCTATTGTTATTGCATAACGTTGTTGATGATGCGAGAAGCAACACGCAAATAAAGTTTTAGAAAATCTTTCAATGAATTTTTTTTTTTTTTTTAACATTACACACACTATAAATAAATCAATAAATAAATATTTACTAACAATCACGCCACGTTAACTGGTCCCGTTATAAGTTCGTAAAGAACTTGTGTTACAGGTATGAGATAACGGAAATAAATATAAGTTTTTTTATTATACACATACATATATTGAATATACATCCATAACCCTGGAAAAGACATTTATATTTATCATACAAATATCTTCCCTTGGCGGGATTCGAACCCGCGACCCCCTTGTCTACACCAGACGGACGTTGTAAAACGAAGCCAATTTAGATCACGAATTGAAAAAGCAATTCGTTTGGTGTTTAAACAAATCGTTTACGTCATTATTTTACGGCTTCTGGCATTCACCGAGATGACTGAATAAGACGAGGTTTGCTCAGACTAATTTGAATTCTATTTATATTAATGTGAATTGATTCAATATACTTGAAACTTTAATTTAAAAACGCACCAGTCGGCTCCGTCGCTATTTTATTTTAGACTGAGTACAACGCTTAAAATTAATTGCCAAAATATTCTGTTAGTTTGTTATATATAAGTTAATATTATATTATAAGTTATCAGTTGGTTTCCTTCTCAATAAACAATAGTTTTGAAGTAAATACAAATAGGTAATGGTTCAGAAAACTCCCGGGTGCTACTTTTAACAAAAGTGGTAATAACCATTGTTTTGTTTTGTTAATTTATTTTATCTCGACCATTACGTATACAAGGACAATTGCAACTTGTGGAGATCCTCGAAGGAAAAGCTCTCGCACTCAGCGATTAAGCGCCAATAATCTCACAGTTAATTGCAGCTATTTAACGCGAAACAAAATGGTTTTACGCTTCATGCGTAACATAACGAGCCGCCCCAGTGAAGTAATTATGAATACCCTATAACCTTAAAACTTTGTCACAAAAATCGAATTATACAGAAAGTTTATTTCAGTAAAGAAAAATCCCTATTATGTATGTATATGATACAATGAATGCAACGAAACGATTCATTTATAGATTTTTGAGAGCGCGTCAGTTCGATTTTCTATTTTCAACCATTTCCATAATATTTTTAGAAGAGAATTTCTGTAGAACGATTCATCGGACGTCTAAATAAACTCTCTTGCTTCTTGATTTGGCATTGTCTTGCTCTAATTAGTCACATGAATTCACACAGCTGATGTTAAGATATTAAAACTACAACGTGACGCTGTGTGATGCAGGGTGCAAAACTTTATTATATCATAAAAATTCTTTGCGCTCCTTCGAATCGAAACGGATGGCATAATTACAAAAGAAACAGGCAAAGAGACAACCGTACGGATTTGCAAAACTTCTTATCAGTGAGATTAACAGCTAAGCGCATGTCAATTTAAAAACGGTTTTGAAATCGTTTTTGTGAAATTCTCTCCGCCTATCCTGATTTAAGATTTAGACGTGCGCGTACTATACGTTTTCTTAGTGAGATAAATTTGTTCACATCACATGTTATTACAGCAAACGTACCGTGCTTAGTCTGAGTGAATGCTCAAACTCACCGTCAGGATTTTAGATGGGCCGTTCAATCTCCTGTGAACAATCTGTTCCATCTATTTGTTCGTTTTGTTCTACGTCAATTTTATTTAGTCCTTAAAAATTAGAAATTATTTGGTTTAAAATTAAATGTAATCGTTTTTGGCGACCGTAGCTTTTGAATAGCAATATTTATAGGGGCACAGTCATGCAGCTTTTTAACCCAATTTCGATGATTCATGATCGATTATCATCTTCACTTGTAGACCAATAAAATTAATTACTATTAAACTACCCAAATTAATTAGGATTTCACGGTTCAATACGGTCTGAAGGCGGCATATAACTATATAGATGGTTTAGTAGGGCAATGCCTTGCATCTTACGACATTATAGGCTACATGTACAGTTTCAGTGTTAGTTGTCATTTTTTTTATTGCTTAGATGGATAGATGAGCTCACAGCCCATCTGGTGTTAAATGAATAGTGGAGCCCATAGATATCTACAATGTAAATGCCGCCACCTACCATGAGATATGAGTTCTAAGGTCTCAGTATAGTTACAACGGCTGCCTCACCCTTTAAGCCGAAACGCATTACTGCTTTACGGCAGAAATAGACAGGGTGGTAGTATCTACCCGTGCGGACTTACAAGAGGTCCTACCACCAGTAACTTTATTGCACACCTAAAACACAATTTACTTTCAAAACCAGTCAACAAGCAGTTAAATTTGTACAATAGGCGGTCTTATCGCTAAAAGCGATCTCTTCAAGACAACCGTTTAATATAAAAATATAGGGTATGGTTGCTTATTGATAGTGTTCTACTATCGAAGGCAGAGGTCGAAAAAGGCTCCTAGGTCATATAAGAATCTTCTGATAAAAAGTAGGACAACATTTTATTTCTTAATATCCGGTCTTCTATTCTTACAAATAACCTAAAACAATACGGATTGGATTTCGTTGAAAAAATTTTTCCTACACGCTTGTCTATCGCGAAACTCATTATGAACTTGCAGCAATGATAAAAATCTAATGACGGGCCTCGATCGATATTGACCTCGTTACAAGCCAGATGAACTACAGAATGCTTCTTTAATAATTTATATTATTAGACTGAAATTATTTCGATATTGTTCTAAAGGAATTTGAAATTAAGAATACGTACGTAAGTTAGTTAACTTAGAAAATACGTACTTAGCTAATATTAGCTAATATTCCCGAATGACTTTCACGGTGACGGAATAACCTCGTGTAATAAAAATCAAAGCCGCAAAACTCACATTATTATTAGTGGTAGGGCGTCTTGTGAACTCACACGGGTAGGTGACCACCACCCTACCTATTTCTGCTGTGAAGCATTAATGCATTACGGTTTGAAGTATGAGGTAGTACTGTGAAACTGAGACTTATAACTAATGTTTCAAGGTGTATGGCGGCCTATTACGCTGTTGATATGTATGGGATCCGGTAACCAATTAACAACCAGGCCGTGAGATCGTCCACCCATCTGAGCAGTATAAAAATAATAAAAAGAATGCCTGGATTAGCTCACAACCTACTCAATATTAGAATCGGGTTTCACTGGCCTTTAATAAATAAAAATATAAAAAAAAAATTTAATCAAGGTACGTCTTCTGTAAATAATCTTATTGTGTACATCAGTGTGATAATAACGTGCACAATAAATTTTATTGCGTATAATATCCGTTTGTGCTTATAAAAGGGCAATTTGTTTCACGGCGTCCTCCGTAAGAGCGATATAATTGAAATTGTCACGACATCGATAAAGTTTTAACGGTGGCCATCAATATTCTAATGCTGTAAAATGTTTCATTCTGATATGTAACTGTGTCGTGTATATTTTAAAATTAAATTTGGAATACTTATATTACGGAATTTCAAATTCGAAAAAAAGTGCTAAGAGCCGTCACATTCTACAGAATAGGCTACTTTTGGAATCATAAATCAATTTAAATTCAAATTATGATTGGGTTGACAGTTCGGCCTCGAGCATAGATTAAACACTTAATATATTTGAGAGCCTCGAGCTTCGTGATGGGTGGCGGTATTAACAACATTATCTCTGTTTTCTTATAAACAGTTAATACCAGGCTGTTAGCATGAGTAACAGTAAAATATAGGTAAACCATAAAAATCAAGTAAATCATACTTCTAGTAAATACCTCGTGTTAAAAACGGACAATTTTCGAATGTATTTATCTTATCCCTGAAATCACCACTACTTTTAGTTTTAGGCCTTTTAAGACCTAAGTTTCTTGATTTTAGTAGTCAGGTTGCATTCAGTATCGGTAGTAAAATTCTTCTAAAAAGATCTTTAAATTAAAAATTCTCTTTGAAATTTGCATACGTGTTTTGTGAATTTTTGTCTTCTGAAGTCCGAATGATTTCGTCTGAAGTCCGCATTTCCAAGTCTCCGACAAAATTTTCAACGGAAAAACAAATTGTGTTTCCCGCTCATCACACTAACAACACACCGTAGAGTACACGCACCTGCTAAAGCTGTATCACAAATAGACGGAAAGAGGAAAAAATGATAATAACATGAAAATTACACTTATGGCGTGGTGAAAATGATAAGTGGGTGGGTGGCACCGACACAAGGGGTGACGCGATAGTATTCATTTAAATACGAACAGGCGCACCACGATGAAACTCGTTTTCTCGGCACGACTCCGTGGAAACTTCAAATTTTTTTGTTGATATTCTAAAAAGGTTCTATTAATTCCTAATGAAACGTAATAAATCCAACCATTACCCAAATCAAAATACGATGTACTAAAGCAATATAATGAAACATTCCAAATTTATTAATTATGTCTTAATGTCTTTTGTGAGTGTTTCGAAACACATACGAGACAAGAGCAAGCAGTTACGAAACTGAAGACTAAACAGTTTTTTTTTGCTGATATGGGTGGACGTGCTCACAGTCCACCTGGTGTTAAGTGGTTACTGGAGCCCATAGACATGTACAACGTAAATGCGCCACCCACCTTGAGATATAAGTTCTAAGGTCTCAATATACAACGGTTACCCCACCTTTCAAACCGAAACGTATTACTGCTTCACGGTAGAAATAGGCGGGTGGTAGTACCTACCCGTGTGGACTCACAAGAGGTCCTACCACCATGCATCTCAGCGTCACTGACCAACTAGATGATCATTCAACGTCAGCCGTAATAAAGACACGAATTTCAAGGGTATCAAGTTTGTTAGGTTTTTGTAATTTTAATCATTTAAATTTTATTAGTACCTCTAGTGACTTAACGCTGGGAGAATCATGAGAATTTCCATATTCCCTTTTATTGCCTTCGACGGTGGATTAAGTTTGCAACCGATTGAATGGAACTCATATTGAGAAAATCCTCCTGAAGCCTCACAAGCACAGTATAAAACAGCAGACAGCTCTTGTCAAACTTAAAAGGAGTATATTGTTTACAATTGCCGATACTGACCTGCGGCGTTTTGTTTATGTGGAAGCGGTCAGGTCAAATGGGGGTGTAACGTAATCGGGCCAGTGTTGTCGAATGCCCCAATAAATTATGAGACGCGTGCCCTGCTCGCTACGGACGATGATTCGTCGAAGAATGCTGAGATTTTAGCATTTCATTGCATAAAATAAAAAATTAAAAAATCGGTCATGATTAAATCGAAAAAGTAGTTTTAACTATGTGTACGAAATGCGAAAATAAAATACAGTATGAACAGATTCTGTGAACGGCTATGAAAAAGTAAAATAAGAGCATTCTTTATTTACGCTATACACACTATGGGCTGGAAAGTTAGTTTTTACGTTGGGTTGACAAAGTATAAGAACAGTAAAAATCGTATCAATCTGTAATTAGCCTAGGCTAGTTAACGAGGTAGTTGTAGAATGTTAGGTAGATGCATGTGAATAAAACGACTAAAGTCTTCTAGTTTGAATTAAGTTAGGGTATCCACGCAATTCTGTAGTTGACGATTCATTACGAACATCGACAAAGGTATGTATTAATTTAAACATTAGTCTAATGCACAGGAGGTAAAGAGATCTTTTTTGAAGCCGAATAAATGGCCTAAATTTATTCATTTAAGTACTAAGCTCAGCATAAAATACATATCTTGTAGTAATTTTATATTTTGTAAGCCAGCGATGAAGCGCGAAGCCAACGTCAACGTTGACAAACACACGAAAGCACTTTGAACGATGAAATTGAGGTTAAATTACCTATCGAAAGCAATTTTTTCTTGGATTTTGTAAGGGACTCGATCAGTAAGCCATAGGAGTGTAGGAATTTAGATTCTTAGCTCTCTCAGTTAGACTTGTGAAAATTGAAGAAAATAATAATTAATTGTATGCATTAGATTTAGCAATCTTCACAGAGTCGTAATATTGGTGCTCATACACTATGACATGTCCTTCTTCAAACGAGGCTTGTGGAGAGTATTAAGCGGTAGGCAGCGGCTTGGCTCTGCCCCTGGCATTGCTGAAGTCCATGGGCGACGGTAACTACTCACCATCAGGTGGGCCGTATGCTCGTCTGCCTACAAGGGCAATAAAAAAAATATAAAAAAAACTATTGATTAATGAAGCTATTTTATAACTAGTGAGATCAACGACATCAACCTGGGTCTCCTGGTTGAGGTGTGGAACAAGGGCGTCATATGGGACCGGGCGCTCGGCTATCACTATCTACCACTCGCATCTGTAGCTTATGATGAGGTAAGAAGAATAGACCTTGATTATTAAATCACCAAATAAACATCCATCACGTAAATTATAATTCGACTGAACAATCATCGTTGTTAAAGGAAATGTGTTTTTTTAAGGCTAAAGCATAGAAGCTTAAGTTCTTAATTTGGACTGTTAACTTTTTTTAATATCAGGTAATCTTTTCCACCCCTTTTGTGGTTATAGATCGACAGAAGACTTATTGGTGGTAGGACCTCTTGTGAGTCCGCGCGGGTGGGTACCACCACCCTGCCTATTTCTGCCGTGAAGCAGTAATGCGTTTCGGTTTGAAGGGTGGGGCAGCCGTTGTAACTATACATGAGACCTTAGAACTTGTATCTCAAGGTGGGTGGCGCATTTACGTTGTGGATGTCTCTGGGCTCCAGTAACCACTTAACACCAGGTGGGCTGTGAGCTCGTCCACCCATCTAAGCAATAAAAAAAAAAAGAAGAGTGCTCAGTCCACTTGGTATTAATTGGTTGCTAGAGCCCATAGATGAAATAGTGTGAATGCTATCAAATGTCTAGAGAGATAAGGTCGATACTTCGTTAGTGGTTTAAAATGAACGTTCTATCAATAAAACCGGAACGGAAAGTTTATTTACCGTGGTAATAGAGGACAGTAGAGACTAATGCAGCTTCATAATAATATGCATTATCATCATTGTCTGGCTATTATATGTAAGATAATCTAACTAGATTTTCTAAAACAGCTTACTTAAATTTTCTACTTTAATAAAAATTTAAATCTAAGATAGTTTTATTGTGTGCGTATTCAGTAAATATATTCAACCATCTTCAAATAGAAAATTGCGAGGCGATTATAGTCTTTTGCAAAATTATGATAATGGATGACGCGGAGCAGTTTCGTAGAAAATTCAGCAGTGTTTATAGGTGGGTTTAAATTTAACATTTTGAAATGAATTTTAGCTTCGAGCAAATACGAAATTTATTATATTATCATTGCAATACTGAACAAAATACTGACCACAGTATTGATGATTTTTATTAAAAACTAGCTGATCCGGCAGACTTCGTAGCGCCTCAATCGATAAATAAAATACCTAAACTTTTGTATAAAATAAACTTAAAACAAACAAAAGAAATCCGTCCGACGGGGGCACATCAAAAGGAAAACAAAATTGATATTTTTATTTAATTCTGAGAATTTTCATATTTATCTACTTTTTAAACCTTCTCTGGAATTCCACAAATAATTCCAGACCAAAATTAGCCAAATCGGTCCAGCCGTTCTCGAGTTTTAGCGAGACTAACGAACAGCAATTCATTTTTATATATAGAGATTTTTATTAAAAGTCTGTACGTAAACTTAGCAATAAAGCTTATTGTAACCCAGTGAAAAGCATTTCTTAGACCTACGCCCGCATCTTCTGTCCCAAATTAATGGTATTAAAAAACATACCTTGAATAGTGCCAACAATCGTGCAAAGTTTCATCTCAATAGGATCAAAGACAGTAGTTGATATGTTCACAATAATCTTTATTTCTGAAGTCATCGTGGCCTAAAGGATAAGGCGTCCGGTGCATTCGTATCTAGCGATGCAACAGTGTTCGAATCCTGCAGGCGGGTACCAATTTTTCTAATGAAATATAATACGTTCTTCACAAATGTTCACGATTGACTTCCACGGTGAAGGAATAACATCGTGTAAAAAAACAAATCCGCAAAACTATAATTTGCGTAATTACTGGTGGTAGGACCTCTTGTCACTCCGCACGGGTAGGTACTACCACCCTGCATATTTCTACCGTGAAGCAGTAATGCATTTCGGCTCGAAGGGTGGGACAGCCGTTGTAACTATACTGAGATCTTAAAACTTATATCTCAAGGTGGGCGGCGCATTTATGTTATAGATGTCTATGGACTTCAGTAACCACTTAACACCAGGTGGGCTGGGAGCTCGTCTACCCATCTAAGAAATAAATGAAAAAAAATATTGAATTTTAGATTATTTAATACATTTCAATGTATTTCTGTTCAGCATGAGTGCGGTGGTCGTTGGGTGGAATTGGAGGCGCAGTTGATGATGCGAGGAGGCGCCGTCGTCGGCACCAATGGTCCCACGGGCCACACCTTGCTGCTTGATTGCCGGTTCGAACCGCCTTTCGGTAAGTACAAATTTTTAGCAAGATCTACTTTTTCGTGCCCTTGGTATGGTCGATATGAAACTTTTGTAGATTTTTAAACTAAGGTTTTACGGTTATCGGTATTCGTTCGAAACAGTTAATATAGAAAAAAAAAACGGTTCGCGTGCAACATGATCCACGTGAATGAAGTGAAACTTCTTTTTCGATGTGCAGTATTGCGGTTTTCTTCATTTTTCGTCCTTAAATCAGATTGCTCTTGACATGGGGAATGGTGTGTATACGAGATGCGACATCTTTAACATTTATATTATATATATTTTAAATTATAGATAGAAAAATAAATATATTTATATATTTTTTTAAATACTTCATTAAAATATTGAACGCTACTCGTTGCTAACGCTCGCGCTGGCCTGTAACAGGTATACTACGCGCGTGCGTTCGAGTGCTACGCATTCACTCTCGCTCTGTCTATTTCTAGCATGTTTTTTTTTTCCTATGCTCATAACCTTGAGAGGCTATTTCAGCTTCACCCTAACGTGTGTAGGTGAGATCACGGGGCTCAAGTTGGAGTGTTGCTAACACTGACCCTAGCAAGAGCAGTGCTTCGCAGAATCTACCACCGGATCGGAAACGCGACCCACTGACAAGATCAGACAGTGGGCTGTGTCTATGGGTTAATTCGCTCGACGAGCCCTTCGTCGCAAGCGACGCGTTCGACGAGAACGGTGACCGTTGCTTGTGGTGCCTAAAAGCACCGTTAATGGATCGAAAGTATCCGTAATGACGTGCTTTGGGCGACGTCGACTGTTTACCATTCGGTCTACAGGATCGGGTATGTAGTTTCCAGCGGCCAGGACAAGAGGGTTCTCATGTCGTGCCGCCTTCTCGAAATGGTGCAATGATGCCAACTGTAGATACTTACTGACAGAGTCGAGCTCCAGGTCATCGTGGAGATCCACGTTCCTCAGGAACTAGTATGGTAGCGTTAAAGATTAACCTTGTTGGAAGTCGCATTAGAAGTTTCACTTCAATATAACACATTTTTTTAGTAAAGTTTTCCACAATACTTCAAAACATAATTTAAATTGAAGATTAATGAATAGGCAGGTATAGTTTGTAGCGGAAGATCTTATTTAAAGGCGATCTCTTGCAGACCGCAGAGGTTTTATTACACGATGTCGTTACTTTGTCGTACGGGCCATTCGTGAATTCATGTCAAATACGTATTTCGTTGGAAAAATTGGTACTCGCCTGCGGGATTTGAAGACCGCTATAGTCGCATCAGTCGATACGAGTACCTACGCCGGATTTTATCCTTTAGACTACGACGAATGCGGCTTAACTGGTGGGTTTTAGTTGATGTTAATGTCAAGTTATTTCGACGCCAACGGCTGCATCTAAATTTACTAATATTACTGGTGGTAGGACCTCTTGTGAGTCCTCACGGGTAGGTACCACCACCCCGCCTATTTCTACCGTGAAGCTGTAATGCGTTTCGGTTTGAAGGGCGGGGCAGCCGTTGTAACTATACTGAGACCTTATATCTCAAGGTGGGTGGCGCATTTACGTTGTAGATGTCTATGGACTCCAGTAATCACTTAACACCAGGTGAGCTGTGAGATCGTCCACACATCTATGCAATAATATAATAATAATGCTGCCCTATCCAACTCGTATATTTTAGTCAATAGTACTTTTACGATTTTAGCTGGCATTTTTTACTTTCGTTTTATTATCTCCGATACTTAAAATACCTTACAGTTTTCTTTATCACGACGACTGAATGTTTTTTGATAGATCTGTGATAAAAATTAACGATGTTAAATAAATAATGGTGTGGATTGGGAGAGGCCTATGTCCAGCAGTGGACGACTGTGGGCTGTTGATGATGATGATGATGATGAAATAAATAATAAAATGGCTACCGATTTTAAACAAGGAAAAAGTATGTTTGCAAAAGTTTTTTGCTAAACCAAAAATTAGTTGCACAGTTCGTTTATATTTCGTGAACCGGAAATCTAAAGTGAATGCAGATGGCGGATGCAGCTCTCCACGTTATACGGGAGATCGTTGACCCCAGAGTTTTAATTGTATTGCGTTGTGCAGTAATTTGTTTGATGACATCTTGATAGATGAAATCTTTGTGTTTAATTCAGAGACCGGTTTCTTTCTCATCCAGTACGTTTTTATATCCAAAATATTAAGACGTTCCAGATTCGCCTTTATTGAGAAGATAAAAATGTATTAACGTTTTTTACGTTTCTTTGTCACGAGATCTGCTCGAGAGACGTTAGAAATCGTAAAATTCTTTAAAATAAACGCGAGATTAAATCGTAAAACTGTATCAGATCGTAAAATTTCATTATACACTGAATCTATAAACCAAACCAAATGCAATATGATTCTATTTGTTGATGTGTGATTGTTGCAATTAGTGTGCGCCCTATAATAGAAATTCAACCATACTCACGGAAACTGTAAGACTTAGATTCATAAGGTTATATATACGTGAGCAAAAACTTTGTACCCCTTTTTAAGAAAATTGCGCGGACGGAGGAATATGAAATTTCCCCATACTTATAGAGAGCATAGAGAAGAAATGCATTCCGTACAAATCACTCATGCGTTCAACAGGTGCACCGCCTCACGGAGCACATTCTTGTGGGGCTTAATCGACCAAAACCGTTATACACGGGAGCTCTCTTCTTCGACGTCGCAAAAGCGTTCGACAAAGTCTGGCACAATGGTTTGATTTTCAAACTATTCAACATGGGCGTGCCGGATAGTCTCGTGCTCATCATANTCTTTGAAAATAGAATCTTAATGGTGTATCAACTTATAATTTCAATTAATTATAGTCGAATTTCGACTACCGGGTAACCACTAATCTTATTAAAAGCTGCTAATAAAATGCTATTTTTGTTTGTCATTACAATTTTAAAATTCTGTGTTTCGTTTATTACTCTCAGAATCACGCGATCAGAAAACATTTAATTAAGTAATAATACTTTGTACCTTATTGCACCAAATAGATAGAAAAGATAGGTATTTTTTTTGAGGCTCTGACTAAGTAAATTCTTTAACGTTTTATTTATGTAGAAGTGCATAAGAACTTACAGCTAACCTGAAACAAAGCCAATAGATATCTGAACATGCCCGCCCATAACTCATAACCCGAGGGAAATAAGATGGAAATTTCCAATGCATTTATGCAAATATCGATAGCCTTTCAAACGTGAATATATAATTGCCTATCATCGCTATGTTAGATTAGTTAATCTCAAACCTCGTTTGCAGGGCTTATAGCGCTCGCGAGATGGGTTGTAAAAAACGTTAAGTTTTTGTAGAGCACTTAGAAAATATACCACTTCTATATTAAATCCATGTATTTATTGAAAAAAACTGAGACTTATTTTAGTCTATTCAATATGAAAACCATGAATTCTATTGATTTGTGCACTATTAAACGGCAAATTCGTTTGCATTTCATCTTTTTTATCTTACCGTAAAACTGTCATCTGCACGATGGTCGATGGCAAAAGCTCTCTAAAACTTTTTATTATACATTAATTATTTATTTCATTTGATTCATATTATCCTCATTGACTACTATCGATGAGATGACCTGTGCTGAATGTCTATTATTTTGGTTAAATTTAAAAAAAAAAATTCTGCCCTATTTTATTATTCAAATAATTAAGTACTTGTATGTCTATAATGATAATTGATGACTACATATCCTTTGTTATTGGCAACAATGACATCGCATGAAGCCATTCGAAAAAAAAAGAAGAAGATTAGACCTCTAATATGAAATGTATACATATTAGTACGCTACGCCAGGCAAAAGGCTTAGTATCATTCCGATTTGAGCAACCGACGCGCGTGGACGTGCTCATTGTTCGTTCGATTGCCCGACCTCGGTTCGTGGCACATCTGGCGTTCAAGTGTTTTGTCGGAAGTGACTACCGGTGATAATAGATCATTGTTCGTGGCACATCTGTGGCCCAAGTGTTTCTCGGAATTTGTACCTGCGCCTAATTGCAAGGCATTGCCGCCCGGGAACTGTGCAGTGGTTCTATTCACTCTAATTCTATTCTATTTATTCCATTCACTAAAATTTCTAAAATTCCTAGAATCGCTTCGGCCAATTTAGTGTTACCGACGCAGGGGCCTCGCCGCAAGGCGAGCGCGTGTTTAAGTCCCGGGGCAGCCCCCCCTGGGCAGTGCGAAGAAATGGAGTTTTCTCCAACCAACACACTGCTCGCGGAATTCTTAAGCGAGAAATACCCGGCCCTCGAATCAGAATTTTTAGCTTACAAAGCTAAACGCGCCGTGAACTGNCCCTCGCATCTCCAGGAGAACCACCCTTCAGCAAGTGAAGGGGGAGGAGAGCGTGTAACCCCCGATGCTGGTTTTGGTCCGCGTCGCTCAATCTCTCCCGCCGTAACACAACGAGAGAGAAGGAGCGATGCCCCTGTGACTATTGCCCAGAGGCCCGTGATCCGCCACCTACGGACGCGCCCGGTCGAAGTCCAGCAACTCCCCCGCAGACGAGACCCACAGCACGCAGAGTGCGCGCTGCAAGCTCGTCCACGACCGGGGACTAACCCGACCCTGCGATAAAGACCCGAGTTTTTCCGAAGGAAAATAATTTCTCACTACATCTATAACATAAACATCAGCCGATGCGCGGGTTCAACGATCTGTTACGATGCAAAGGAGGTCCATTGTCTATCTTCGTTTTAGTTTATGGTCTATGGTTTGGTTTATGGTTAAATACCCGCTTGCTAAAACAATTTCTATTTTTGCTTAGTTTAGTAAATGAGCATTATATTCTATTATGTTGAGGTAATCGTTTAAAACCGTTTTGCAGTCTGAATTTACGAAATTAAACCTAGTTAAGAGATCTCACGGTAAGCAATAGACCTGAAGTTTTTATTAATGATGAAATTTTTTTTTAAATATCGTTGATTCGTTTACCTATGAATAATAATTTTAGAAAATTAAAATAGAAAACAACTAACTTGTTATCTTATATGTCATAGCTCTATGTAAAGGGGCTATAATAGAATCGTTTCTGAAAATATTGTACAAAAAGCATTGGAAAGGTATTGAAAATGTATAAAAGATTGATTTACAGACGAAAAAAATGTTGAATCTTTCCTTTTCGAACCACTTAAGCCTCGTTCTAACAAGGCATCATTATGTTCGGTCTTTTAATATGTAAGATAATTCTTTTGAACAAGAAGATATTTTTTCTGCGTTCGTTATGAATAATTCTGTTGATTTTGTTTGTGTTGCGACGGCTGATTTACCTAATTCCGGTAAATATTTTAATAATCCCACGAGTGAAACATGCGATATGCTGAACAGCTAATTTGCAAAACGTCCATTTTTTGTTACTGTTGGGTACGCAGCACGTCACCCGTGTCGATAAGGCGAGTGACGTCAACCCGGGTTGGACGGGTTTATTAATCTTATAAGATTTCTTGAAATCCTATAAGACGCCGGATGCCCGTCTCGTGGCGATTATTCGTGTCGATCTGAAGCAGTCAATGTAGGGTCCTGAGGTGTACGATATCGTACAAGCTCACTCGAAATTAAAACTCAAAACTTTGCTACTGAACGTAAAACCGAGCCGACCGATCTGTCAATACAACCGAATTTCTTCTATGTTCAATAACCGACGATCTGTTCAATAGTCTTCAATTCTTCAATTCTTCAATAAATATCTTCGAGGCGCAGATGTCTTTACTCGTGCGTTTTTTTGTAATCTTCGTTCGGAGGGTCGGCGGCCGGCGGTTGGCAGGTAGTCGGTCGAGGGTCGGTCGGTAGGTCGGCAGGTAGTCGGTCGGCAAGTCGGCAGGGTCGCTTAACTACCTCGGAATGTTACCCTACAGAGATCTCGTGTAAAATACGGCTCTCGTCGAGATCATTTTCACTATGATCGGCTCGGTTTATTCGTTATATCTATTTATTTAATAAATGTATATACTAATGCCTTATACTTAACTATTCTATGTTGTAATCCCTATCGATACATATAACTTATTCTATGCTTAATCTATATGACGCGCCCGTATAAACAAAATACCCGGTCCTGAACACAGATAAATGCTGTTTGTTACATCGTTTCGGGACGCGGGCCGGGCGCGTGTTCATTTAAGTTAATATGCTAATCTTAAAACTATCGGGAATAATAAAGCAAAAGTGTATACTATTTATTTCAAAGCAACTTACGTTCTATTCTTAGTAAAATCTATGTGCACGTTATCTATATCCTTATCTATCTATATGCACTCTATATAATTTATCTATTTGTTATTTATCTATTTGTTATAACTCTATGTCTATGTACGTATCTATATAAATCTATTATTCTATTCTATATTCTATTATATTCTTCAACTTATTCTATAATTATGGGGCGACGCCGCTGTCGCCAACATCCTCCCCCTCGTGCGTAGCACCGACTCCTTGTCGTGGCGACTCTATGGGCGTGGGCTCGTCGCTCGTTGCAGGCACCAGCAGGATCATCTTGGAGGCAGGTCTCTTAAGCAGACCGCCGCTCGTTCTGACGTCGACGGTTCGTACACGGTTGTCGGGGCCTGGGTAGGTGTGGACAACTTGCCCGCGCGGCCATGTGTTGCGTGGCAGCGTGGAGTCCACTATGAGGACGGTATCCCCACACTGCAAGTCCTCGCCAGCTGCTCTCCCGTCGATCTTCCTGGGCAGCAGCGTAGGCAGGTATTCCTTGACCCACCTACTCCAGAAGTGGTCCGCCATACGCTGCGCCACTCTCCATGTCCTTTTGCCGGTCAGGTCTTCGTCTCTGTAGTCGCCGATGCTTGGAGCTCCGCAGGACCTCCCTATGAGGAAGTGATTCGGCGTGAGTGCTTCTGACTCCCAACTCTCTTCCCTGGCGACGAGCGGTCGCGAGTTGACGACGTGCTCCGCCTCCAACAGAAGAGTGTGCAGAACTTCTTCCCTCGGGTGTCTTTCCTTCAGTGTGACCGCCAGCGCGGTCTTCACGGACCGCACCAAACGTTCCCACGCGCCTCCCATGTTCGGCGCTCCTGGCGGGATGAACTTCCATTTTATGTTCATCTGAGCGGCCCGTGACACGACGTCTGCTTCCCTTGCATTCTCGATTGCCTGCTTAAGCTCCTTGTTGGCGCCGACGAAGTTAGTCCCATTGTCGCTGTAAATGACTTTGGGCGTTCCTCGCCGGGCGGCCATCCTGCGCAGCGCTAACAGCATTGAGTCTGCCGTCAGTGACGCTGCTAGCTCCATGTGGACTGCTCTCGTGGTGAGGCATGTGAACAGCACGCCCCACCTCTTCTCGTGACGTCGTCCTACAGTCACCGTCATCGGCCCGAAGTAATCGACGGCAGCACAGGTGAACGGCGGCTCTCCATGTCGTAGCCGCTCTATCGGCAGGTCTCCGGTGGGCGGTAGTCGTGGTGTACTCCGATAGACCTTGCACCACTGGCATCGGACGGCCGTCGCTCGAATGATCGATCTTAGACCTAGGATCCAGTAGCGCTGCCGCACCTCGTTCATCACCGTTGCGTGGTTACCGTGCTGGAACGCCTCGTGATAGTGTTTGATCAATAATCTCGCTATCACGTGCTTCCCGTCCAGCACGATCGGTCGCTTGCAGCCTGCATCTATGTATTGCGCTGCGTCGATACGTCCGCGCAGGCGCAACAGGCCATCTTCCATCACGACGTCGAGCCGTCGCAACTTGGGGTGACGTTCGGGATCTTTTTCACCGAAGCTCTCTCCTTGGCTGCTTCTCAGTAGGATCTTCTCCGCCTTCTTCAAGTGGGGCGGATCGAGCGGCAGCCACGCTTCTGTAGGTGCTTCTGGAGTCCTTATCTTCCATGTTGATCGGGGCTGCTTCGCTCGCGTCGTCCTCCACGTGGGATCTTGCTGCTCCAATTGTCTGGACACGCAGGCGCTCTCCTTCCGGGGTCGACACAGCTCGATAAATTGGAGGACCCTGGCTGTTGCTCTCAATAACTTGACCCAGCTCGAGAATCTGTGCGGATCGGGCGTGGGTCGAGCGTCAGCGGTCCTCGCCGTGGCGACCAGGAAGGCCTCTTTCTCTTCTCCAGACGGTTCTTGCTTGAATGTTCGCGGCTTGGGCCAGCGCGATTCATCCCACGACAGGAACTCGGGTCCATTAAACCACCGATGCGTGTGGTCGAAATCCGCCGGCGCCTCTCTAGTTGCGTCGTCTGCTGGGTTCTGCGAGCCAGGCACCCATCGCCATTCTTGGGGCTTCGTTGACTCTTCTATCTCGGCGAGTCGGTGCGCAACGAAAGGTTTGAACGTGCGTGGGTCGGTCTTTATCCATGTCAGGACTGTACTGGAGTCAGTCCAGTACGTCCTTCTGCCGACCGCGATGTCCAATTCGTTCGCTATCGCCTGCGCCATCCTTGTCCCCAGCAGTGCAGCTTGCAGCTCCAGCCTTGGGATAGAGACTGGTCTCAGTGGGGTCACCCTGGCTTTCCCTGCTAGAAGCGTGACGCGGTAGGTGCTCTCATCTGTCTTCTGACGCCAATAGACTGCACACGCGTAGGCCTTCTCGCTGGCGTCGGTGAACGTGTGCAGCTCCCCCTCAGTGTTGCAGCACGAGAAGCACCTTGCTATTCGGAGGCCTTGCAACGTGCGGAGGTTCTCCATGTAGCGTTTCCACGCCACCTCGTCCTTTTCCAGGATGACGTCGTCCCAGTCGATCTCGCTCCGCCAAATGCTCTGAGTGAGCGCTTTCCCTTCTATTAGCACGGGTGATGCCAGCCCCATAGGGTCGAAGGTTGACATTACCGCGCTAGTTACTTCTCGTTTGGTCGGGGTCCGTGCTTCTATATCCTTTGGGTCTCGTGGACGTGTCCGGAATCCCACCTCGTCCGACTCGTAGAACCACCGCAGGCCCAGGGTCTTTTCTTCCTTCGACCCCAGCTCTATGTCTCCTGGGGTCACACCGCCTGCGAGGCTCGCCAGAATGCAGCGCCTTCTATTGCCCACGCGGCTTCTGGATATCGATGTCTGTAATCCTTGGCATTCTTATTTCTAATGAACAGGGCCGCGCTCGGTGAACAGGCCGCTCCGAATATGACCGACGTCATTCTATACTCTTTTGGAGCGGCCTCGCGTCGATCTTCTCTATAGAGAAATCTTGGGCTGTCGCGGTCCACGTCCCTGATCCTTATCTGCAGGAACCTCTCCTTGATGTCCGCGACAACCACGACGAGCCTTTTCCGGAACTGCAACAACGCTTCGAACAGGGATTGTAGGTCCGAGCTTCGAAGCGGCCGTCATCGCGTCTCCAACCTCTGTCGTCCTCCTTCTCCAAGATGTCGAGCGCCTTTGCCTCCATATCCGTGCCCGGACGCTTGGGTGCGACTCTATCGCGAAGTGCTCCTTCACTAATCTGTCCAAGGCCTCTTCGGGCATCGATACATGGGCGCAGGTGAGGAAGTTGACCTCTTTCGCGTTGTTGCCATCGAGGCCATGTAGCACCCATCCCAATTGGGTGAATGAGGCTACCGGCTGGTTCCTCCTGCCTCTGCGCGTCTTCTTGGCGGCGATGAGTCCCCAGTTGTCCTGCCCGATCAATAGTTGGGGGGATTGTTCATTGTAACATAACTGGTCCGCCAGGCTCTTCAGGTGTGCGTAGCCTTCGATGGTCTCTCTTTTCAGTCGCTGGGGTGCAAGGCTCATGTCATCCATTGTGCGCGCTCCGAAGATCATTCTCTTCTGCCGCTGGTGAAGCCCTCGAACTCTGATGTTAAGCTTCATCGAGTCCTTCTTCGTTAGGGTCTTCCCGCCCACGGTCTCGAGGCGGAGCGTCTCCTTGGGTCCCTTCAGGCCGATCTGCTTCGCCACGCTCGAGTCCAGGAGAGTTACAGTGGAGCCTTCGTCCAGCAGGGCCAGCANCCCCGGCGCGCGGTTTTGTTGAAGCAGAGGCATTCAATTGTGGGCGCAGTGTAGGCGCCGGTCGCGTTGCTGCAATGGTTGCGTATGAAGTCGAGGGCACTGGGGAGGGATTGGGGATGGAGTTGGGTTGAGGGTTGGAGACTGTTGGCTCTAGGTCCATGTACCTGGTTGACTCCAGGTTGCCCACCGTGCAGCCTGTGGTGGGGGCACCCCTGGGCCTGTCCGTCAGGATGGGGGAGATGGTAGGAGAAGGAGACCGAGGAGGCGTACGCAGCTGTTTGGCTGCATAGACTTCCGCCGTCCCTGTACGCTTCCTCGGCTTGGGAGTTGGTTTGGGGGGTGTAAGGGACTTCGCCCTCGATGAGGAAGAATGAGAGGATTTGGTTGAATCGGTCTCGGATTCTGAGTCGGACGTTTCATGGGAGGAGGACGTCTCCTCAGTGTCCTCGTCCTCATCGTCCTCGTTAATAGATTTGGACGAAGGTCCAATACGTGGCCGTTTGTCTATAGCCTCGNACGATACTTCGATAAGGCTATGCGTCATGATAATCGCCTTATCGTTGCCGCCGCTGACTACTCCCCGAATCCTGATCATGCAGGAGCCAGTCACCGTCGACGCCCTAGACACGTCCTTACGGATCCATCAGATCCAATAACCGTTGCATTAGATGCCTTCAGCTCTAATACTAGGGGCAGGCTTAGGGACCCCGGTAACCATACTCGTCGAACTCGACAAAGAGGTCGACGTGCAACCTAACCCATGCATCAGCCCGCTGAGTTTCTCGCCGGATCTTCTCAGCGGGTCGCGATTCCGATCCAGTAGTAGATTCATTCGCGAAACAATTGCTCTTGAGTTGTTAGGTCTCCTTCGGAGGCGCTCGGGCAGTTGTTAGCAAATCCCGCCCCTCTTGGCTGAGCCTTTGCTCGCCCACCTGTCCTGGTGAAACTGGAAAGGCCTTCGGGCCACCAGAAAACTTTCAATCATAAAAAAAAAAAAGGTTTAGTATTTGAATTTGAAGATGTAGTTGCATAAAGATTTGCAATTTAAAACGATTTGTATCCTTGTTTGGTCTTTAAATATTAGACTAGACTGTTCGATTCCGAAAGGAATATATTTATGGTGTGGAATAGTGTCTACCATGTAAGCCAATGATTTTCTGAATGATTCTCTCAGTTTGGTACTACATAACAACGTACCCTGAATTGTATACGATTATATGCGTCATTATCAACCTTTATTTCTCCACTGCTGGATGTAGACCTCTCCCATAGTCCGCCACAATGAAAGATCCTCCGCCTTCCGCACCCAATCTTTCCCAGCATATCGCCGCAAGTCATCTGTCCAACGGGCAGGGGGACGCCCAACACTGCTGCAATTATATGCGTTGTAGTTAATAAATATGTTCGGGCCCAATATGGTTTTTTATTTACATTATATTTGTGATATATATAAAAAAAACCTTGAAAAATAGTGCATATGCTTTCAATGCCTTCTGCAATAAAATAACTTATACATAGATTTCAATGATTGGTTTTAAACTCATAAACATACCCCCAATACCAATACTACATTTTTTGCAGGCCGCCTACAGCTTTTAATGTAAATGGTATAAGTAGTTTATACATTTCAAAGCCCACAGGTAAAGGTTAAGCATAATACAACCAAAGGACCCGAGATAAATTTATTTTTGTTGTATATATAATATGTCGGAAACAGATACAAACGATAAAAGAAAAAGGAAAACCGGGACTTGTCAAATCATGTTTATCAAATATACATCACCGAAAGGCAATTGAACTCGAACGCGTGGTACAAGAGTCGGGGCCACGAATTCGACGAATTGATCAAACCGTGAGAGGGAATTAAAGTATTTCCGTAGCGGTTACAAACAATCATTTACTTTCAATGTTCTTGTATTGTATTGTTTTTTTTTTTGCTTAGATGGATGGACGATCTCACAGCCCACCTGGTGTTAAGTGGTTACTAGAGCCCATAGACATCCACAACGTAAATGCGCCATCCACCTTGAGATATAAGTTCTAAGATCTCAGTATAGTTACAACGGCTGCCCCGCCCTTCAAACCGAAACGCATTACTGCTTCACGGCAGAAATAGGCAGGGTGGTGGTACCCACCCGCGCGGACTCACAAGAGGTCCTACCACCAGTAAAAAGTACTTATTTCCTTACCTAAAAGCTGATAGTCTAGTGAGGTCGCTTGGTAACACTAGCCCTAGCAAGAGCAGTGCTATGCTGAATCTATCAAATGCAAGAGCAGTGCTTTGCTGAACCACCAATGAATCGAAATCGAACCATCTGCGAAGTTCTAACGAAAAATACAGTGGGTTAAGCCTGCACCTGTATTATCTTCAGTATTTTCTACTTTACCTCATGACATGATCATATCACGCTGTGACTCTACTCGTCCGTAAAAACAACGGGCTGTATTTTGAAACTTTGACGGATTGAACTCGTTTTGTTTTTCAATTCGATCTACTCGTACATCAGTCTCTGGCATCCCGAATTTTCCCCTAGTCTATTCGACCCTTTTCATTGAAACCGACACTCGCCCTGCCCGTTTAATTTTCCTTGTGTAGTTCCTGTTTTTCAGCATTGTTTTATTTCAGTAAATCTTGACATGGTTAGATATTTAGAGTGCTTTTGTTATTTGGTTATTTTCAAAAGTCTTTTTAATTATGTAATAATTTTCTGATTGTATATTGTTGTTTTTTTTTAATCATTTGTGTAACATTTTTATTGCTACTTATGATGGCTGATGGAAATGTTGTTACCGCAGTCGATCGACATCATATTGTCGTGAGTGTCGCCATCCACTTTGAGACAAAATGTAGAAGATTCCATTATTGAACTGTAAAACTGCTGTCTCATCCTTCAAACCGGAATTAATGACTTACTACTGACTACTGGCAGGAATATTCAGGATGGTGTTAACTAAGTGAAATTTGAAATTGATAAAAAGCCTTACGTTCGAATCCTTCATTTAAATGGGTAAAATATCGCAGCTGAATCAATGCTGTGCAAATGGAGAAATTTATATATTTTTAGCAACGGCTTAATAATTTAAATAAATAAAAAAAATACAAAAGTGGGTAGGAACGATCGACACAGAATATTAAATCTTAGACAAGTGAACGCTGCGCGCGCTGCTAGCAAAAGTGATCCGAGGTGGCGTGATGTCCCCGCTGGTCGGTCGGTTGCCCCTCCAGATGACGAGTTGCCCCTCCAGATGACGTCACGAGTCCACGTGAGTGCTCGTCGTCAATGGCTCCGCCCATCGACTTTGACTTAAGAGGGAGTCGCCTCTAATACGGCCTCTCCTGACTGGTGGACGTCCACGTTCACCTCGATGTCATGACCGTCTTCAATCTCTGACGATGCAGGACTCACTGTGTGCACAGCGTTGCTATCGGGGTGTTCTATGATATCGTCATAGAAATAGATTGTTTGCATTAATCATGATTTTGGTACCATGAACCATTAGTAAAAGTTAGTAGTTCTTGTGAGCATTTTACATCACATTTCAGTGTGTTCATGTATAGTAGGCTCTTGTTGAGTTACGTTAGATGTACTGACGACACGGCACTGTTACCATATCGGGTGTATAATATACTGTGAGAGTAAAGTCTGGTTGACATGGCCAAGTTAACATGTCAAGCTAATACACTCGTAACGTGAACTGCGTTACCACGTCACACCTTTACGTGAACTTTGTTACCACGTCATAACATATACGTGAACTATGTTACCACGTAAATCTCTGGAAGCATGCAGTCAACCCCAAGAATGTTTGACATTACGCGTCACTGGTGACTCAACTAGTGCCTGAACCCTACGAGGACTCGGCCTAACCTGACCTCCACCAAAAATTAAATCAAATCGTGAATCTGTAGACTAGCGTTCGCGAGTCAACCAGAGGGCCCATTATGCCCCGTATCATTATTAAAGTTCCGAGTTTGTCAGTCAGACCTCTGACCATCTTAATACAGAGCAACGATCTCCTGGCGCACTCGACGTATGAGGCAAAGCAATCTGATGCTAATTGCATAGCATTATAAAGAATATTGGCATACTCTAACTTTCGCGGACACAACGGCTTAAAGTCTTTTACGAAGTTACCCCACGTCCGGTCACTAGACAATCACACGTGTAACCAAGTACGCTCATCACTCTTAAGACAGCCCAAAACTCGTGACAAATACTCAGTGCCTTCCCAGTTAAGGATCTAGCCCATTCTACTTCCTTACACAATGTGTCTATGTATTGCACGGCAGGGTAAAACTTAGAAATAAAGTAACCATGAGCTCGATCTGAATTTACGAATCTAATGGATTCGGTTAACTTCCGTGCTGATGTGGTAGTTGCCTTTTTATTGTCACAACGCGTGGTGGAACTATTTTACATCTATTCTCAAACGCGGGTACAATCGACACGGCGATGGAACAACACGGCGTCCCGTTTGCATGATCACCGACCTGGACAGTCGGACTGTTGTCTAATTGACGTATTGATGGAGTGTGCCGACTAGTAACATTTTGAACCCTTCGAATGTTATTTCCACCCATCGAAACTGAGCATTCAGTCTCGAGCATGTTCTATCGCGTCAATAAAAATAGACCGTAAGGTCGGTTGTGATAAAGTCGTTGAGCTAGTTACTTGGTGATTTATTACATTTCATAAGAGGGTATCCGACAAAAAAAATCTACTTCGCACCAAGAATCGATATCATTAACGCTGGGGTCAAAATTAGAAATATAAAAATGGTTCGACCTTACTTTGGACAGTGCACTTAATGCTCCGATGATCCTGTCTGTAGCGTCGTACGCGCGGGACTCTGACGGCGGCGGTGATGTGATTCCCAACGCCACCACGGGTCCGGCGCCACCACCGTCCGCGGTCGAGGGACGTGCGTCTTCTATCTGCGACCCTAGCGGGCTCGACTCACGCGCAACGTTCACATTTGAGTTTTAAGCAATTAAACGCGCCAATATTATTCTCCAATATTGGTCTCGAACATTCGGCGAATGCGAGCGTCCTCCTACCCTGCTTCCAGTTACACGTATATCGGTCATTACGTTGTTAATTTAATGCAAATTTTAAAAATAAACTGTACGCCAGGATAACCCAAAAGCGGATAGGGCACAAGCCCTATCCCACTTCTGATTTTAGCAACGGCTTAATAATTTAAATAAATAAAAAAAATACAAAAGTGGGTAGGAACGATCGACACAGAATATTAAATCTAAGACAAGTGAACGCTGCGCGCGCTGCTAGCAAAAGTGATCCGAGGTGGCGTGATGTCCCCGCTGGTCGGTCGGTTGCCCCTCCAGATGACGAGTTGCCCCTCCAGATGACGTCACGAGTCCACGTGAGTGCTCGTCGTCAATGGCTCCGCCCATCGACTTTGACTTAAGAGGGAGTCGCCTCTAATAATATTGTTTTTAATGATTTCATAGTTAGAAGAAGATTATGAGTTTTAGGGTACGTTTGAGTAGACGATGCGTAGTGTAGTGGTCTCGTCTCTGTGGATAATACATTTATTTCCAAGAAAAAGAGAGCCAAAAAAATATTAAGTAAATTTTTGCGGTGGGCAGCGGCTTGGCTCTGCTCCTGGCATTGCTGAAGTCCGTGGGCGACGGTAACCACTTACCATCAGGTGGGCCGTACGGTCGTATGCCTACAAAGGCAATAAAAACAATTTTTAATACTTTAACACCCGCCACCGTGGCCAGATTACGTGTGCTTTACCACTTTTCGTAATCATTTCTTGAATAAAAATTTAAAAAGGTCCTTGCACCTAAGCCTTCTTCTCATTGAATATTTTAAACATCATTAATGTCGCATTAATATGTTTTTTGTTTGATCTTTAATCCCATATAAATCAAGCTGTAAAATTTCTGATCGATATCCTTTATGTCCTTACCGTCGTTTCGTGAACTCTTCGGAATCATTTTACGAGGATATTTGGCAAAGACCTCAAGTGTGTCAAAATGGCGCCGTCCTGGCTACGAACAGAGCTGCCAACTCAACCGCTCTAGTTATAGATTACAAATGAGTTGTTTTATATTCATTCAGAAGCTACAAGCGGACATATCGCTATTCTTGTTTTTTTTGTGTGAAAGATGATTTTTATATTTACTTCAATTGATTTAAAAACGTATGTACGCAAAATGTCATTATTTCTCTGTTAAATTTAATTTTTGCCATCATTTTTTTTTGTTGCTTCTGTTGGTGGACGATCTCACGGCCCACCTGGTGTTAAGCGGTTACCGGAGCCCATAGACATCTATAATGTAAATGCCGCTACCTACCTTGAGATATAAGTTCTAAGATCTCAGTATAGTTACAACGGCTACCCCACCCTTCAAACCGAAACGCATTACTGCTTCACGGCAGAAATAGGCAGGGTGGTGGTACCTACCCGTGCGGACTCACAAGAGGTCCTACCACCAGTACAAATACATACATTTTTCAGTGACGCAAGTAAATTGATTATCAGCACGGACTAATGCTTCCACGTCATATGCGTCAAAATTGTCACGAAAATCTCTTTTAGTTCGGTACTGTAGGATACGTTTTTAGTTCAAAAATTGTGATTTGCAAAAATGGAATGAATAGTTGACGTCTGAAATATCATTTAAAGACCACTATAATAGTAGTCCGCAAACCACGAAAACTGCGAACAGTTGGATACTAGGAAATTGGAAAAATAAAATAGACTGGAAAATAAATCATTAAAGTGATCTTAGTGGACGTTTTGTGAAAACACAGAAAATACTGGGAAAACTACGTGAAAATAAACGCTAAAATACGAACTATATTAATGTGTATATCGTCTTTAAAAATAATGACAGAAACAAACCAATTTAAAACATCCTCAATCAGTTTTCAAATCGAAATAGCAGAATCGCCCTACGAAAAACATTCCATCCCGGGAAATCTTCAAATCGTCTAAAGCTATCTTCAGAAAAAATACAGCTTTCTCGCAATAACCTCGATCGGGTGTCAACCTATCGAGGTCAGGTCCTTATTTTCGTCCACAGAGTAGCAAACATGTTGGAAGGCGCCGTCTGGACGATAGCGCGAGACTGGTAGGTGGCGGGAGCCAAGGTCAACTGTCACGTGGCTGAAGTTGTTCAGTAATGAATGCTACACTTTATATCTGATGTTCGCGACTTGGCGGGAATTTTTTTTTTTCATTTGTGTTTCTGATTAATTATGTGCAGTCCAAAATTTTTGTTTTGAATTAATCTATACTAATATTATAAAGCTGAAGAGTTTGTTTGTTTGAACACGCTAATCTCAGGAACTACTGGTCCGATTTGAAAAAAAATTTCAGTATTAGATAGCCCATTTATTGAGGAAGGCTATAGGCGTCAGGCTAACATAGGCTAACATCACGCTAAGACTAATACAAGCGGAGCACCAATAAAGAATGTTTCAAAATCGGGTTTTGAGAGCTTACGCTGCATGCGCTGTAGAAACGGTTAAAGTTTCGCTAAAATAATGTATGACATAATTGTTCCCCTTTAAAAGATCTAAGAAAAAGTCCGCGACAGCATATGTCTATATGTTAATTTTGGCTTACAATAACGTTTTTTATGCTAACCAAATTTGTTCTAAAATAAAGCATTATTTTTGAACAATTTTCCACGCGGACGAAGTCGCGGGCAAAAGCTAGTTATAATATATGAGTAAGTGCTTAAAACGTCGTGGAAAATGGAAACATAAAATATAAATTGATAAAACGAAATGTTTCAAGTATTATCATAATATTTAAATATTAACAGTTATTCATAATGAATTGTTATTGTTCATTTTAATGACAATCACTATTCATTATTTAGTAACATCAACTGGTTACGGTTGATGCCGTACTAGAAAGTGTAATAGATGTATTATAGAAAATGTTTAATATTAAATTTGTTGCTTGAAGGATTATCTTAAAGTAAGGCAGGCCTTAAGGTACAGGGCAATAAAAGATGCCTATTTTTTTATCTATTTATTGCATTCATAAGTGAATGAGGGCACTGTCCAGCTGTAATTCAGTGATCACTGGAGCCTGTAGACATCATGACGTGAATGGGAAATCGAAGTTTTAATTGTATTATGGCTGTCCTATACTACAAGCCGGAACGCATGATTGCTTCCTGGTAGAAATAGATAGGTTGGCGGCACATATCAGGGCGGACGTCATGATACGGCCTGTAAAAAATAGGTATAAAAGAATAATTCATTTTCCAAAAATAACCTAGATTACAAAACCAATTAGATTTATACGGAAAACGATGTTTACCTTATACTTTAATGGTAGCGGTTTGGCTCTAAGCCTGGCTTTGCTGACGTCTATGGGCGACCGTAACCACTCACCATCAGTTAATCCTGTCTACAAGAGCAATAAAAAAAATGCGAATTGGAATACGAGAAGATGCCACATCATTACTTCTTATACGTTTTCATTTGAAATTGGTCGTTTTTCTTGAGTAGGTAAATAGGGTATTGTATTTACTTGTAAAGCACTGTTATTAAGCAAATTTCAATCTTAAAACACTCGTACTAAGGAACACTCGTTATAGTATTTTGAATTCGCTTGAAGCTTATGTAGTAAAATCTTACCTTATAGCGAGGAGGTAACGATTAGTTTTGCTTGCACGAAAGAAAGGTACAGCACGCCTCCCTCATTACTATTGCATCGTTCTGAAGATGAAGCATGTTTGTAGCACGAATAAATTTACATATAACAATAGTCGAAACAGATTTTCAAGTATGATTTTTTTTATTTTTTTATTGCCCTTGTAGGCAGCATACGGCCCACCTGATGGTTAGTGGTTACCGTCGCCCATGGACTATGGTAGTATGGATGAACTCTACTTCGGTGGCGGGCGGTGCGATAGTAAAAACGAGATGCCGGTATCATCTCGAACAATTCAACTGTATTGACGGCATTTTCTTTTGTTGTGGCCTGGTTTTGAATGTTTGATAGATTTCAGGGATTCAGTAGAATTAATGTTAGGTCTCTAACATGCTGATACTTTGATCTTAAATTCTTAGGTGGGTAACATTAGTGATATTATCTTTGTTAAAAAAAAGGTATACGTTATCTGGAATCTATCTATCTACCGCAAGAACAACTGATATCTGTTCATTATGGAGATTAATATATCATCATCTGTGAAATACATCAAAAATACGCCAGAAGTCGTCGTGACCTAAAGGATAAGACGTCCGGTGCATTCGTGTTGAGCGATGAACCGGTGTTCGAATCCCAGGTGGATACAAATTTTTCTAATGAAATATGTACTCAACAAATGTTCACGGTTGACTTCCACGGTGAAGGAATAACATCGTGTAATAAAAATCAAACCCGCAAAATTATAATTTGCGTAATTACTGGTGGTAGGAGTCCGCACGGGTAGGTACCACCGCTCTGCCTATTTCTGCCGTGAAGCAGTAATGCGTTTCGGTTTGAAGGGTAGGGCAGCCGTTGTAACTATACTTGAGACCTTAGAACTTATATCTCAAATTGGGTGGCGCATTTACGTTGTAGATGCCTATGGGCTCCAGCAACCACTTAACACCAGGTGGGCTGTGAGCTCGTCCACCCATCTAAGCAATAAAAAAAAACTTGAAAATAGGCATCAAGAACTGGGTTCGAATTAGAGTAGTAAATTATACTGTACATATTATTATGTATTCGTTTTGATGCTTAATGTGTTCATCGGAGCATGACATTTAGGTCGCCCTTTGATCATTATCTGTAGGCCTTTACAGTTTCACATGCGAATCAAGTCGCAGTGAGAAATAGTGATAAATTTGTGTTCAAAATGTATTTAATTTGCTCCATACGTGATATTCTTAATAGGAGTTTAGTTAATCCGTCGTATATATGCCCACACAGGTTGCTTATTTCGTCATATCTACCGCAAAACAATGATGAATAATTCAAGATGTTTTATTATTATTATTTTGCAAATGTCAATGCGTAATGTTTGGCATTTGTTAATGCTTATTGATTGGTCTAATCTTTTGACACTGAAAAAAGAAAGATTATGTTAATTTTTAGTCATCTTGGTTTTTTATTTATTCATGTACGAGACCTACTTTTGGGCAATCAACCAATATACATAGAAGGGAAATTAAAAGATGCAAATAACACGAGAGTTGAACCTAATACCTTTAATTTTTTTTCACAAAAGTAACCTAAATACAGGGTCTGTTTTAAATACGAAATAATAAGCTCACCATAAAAATCACCATATAAATTTTAGTTTGTAAATAAGCCTATAGCTTCCATGGAATAATAAATAATAAATAAATATTTACTAACAATCACGCCACGTTAACTGGTCCCGTAATAAGTTCGTAAAGAACTTGTGTTACAGGTATCAGATAACGGATATAAATGAAAGATTTTTATTATACACATACATATATTTAATATACATCCATAACCCTGGAAAAGACATTTATATTTATCATACAAATATCTTCCCTTGGCGGGATTCGAACCCGCGACCCCCTTGTTTAGTGACCATGTCACTTACCACTACACCAGACGGCCGAATAGGTTAGATGTGATTTTCATATAAATCTATAAATAGCTTTCGAGTTGAATATAGTTAGTTAATGAAGTATATTGTTACAACGAACATTCTCGTTATACATTTGGCATTCCAATGCCGCTCAAGGCGCGTTTCGGTGTTTCTGTATTTCCTTCGTTGACTAAGTTAAAATAAGCTGGTTGTTCGTGGGCCAGGCCTACTTCGGCATCTAATTTGAGGGCCAATCAAAATTCAAGACACGGAATTTACTGGAAACAGCGTTTGCGAACTTAATTCTCTTTTATTGCAAGCGTCAAGCCAATTAAGTGTGCCCCGACCGGAATCGAGGTCGATAAATCTCCGTGCATTACTCATTAGAATTCATATTTCAGGAACAGCTGCCGTTAAAATTGATAGCGAATTGAGAAGACGTAATTACCATAGGTTCTTGGAACTCCGAGCTTCATTCTTGGCCGTTGAAGGCTCTTAAGATATCGTCGCTGTCAAACCAAAATCTGCTATGTGCAAAAACTCTATTTTGAATTAACGAGTAAAACATTTTCGTATAAAATTTTATATGAAGGTGAATTTTTAAGAACTATATCAAATGAAAGCTATATATAAATATTAAAGCTATAGACACATAACAGTTTTTTTTATACGTTAGATTGGGCTGTGAAATATACGAAAAGGTCAAAAAGTAAAAATCTCAAAAAGTGCACATAGCAGATTTTGGTTTGAAAACGACGATATTATATGCAGCTAATAGGTAACTAGCTCGCTTAGCTTGGTGAGGTTTCATTATAAATTGTATTGTGAATTTCTCCCAACCTTTAAACTAGAACGCATAACTGCTTTGCATTCACGATACGCCTTTGCAAATCCTATTTTGGATAGAATTATTTTGCGGGTTCGGTTTTATTGACGCGATTCTATTCGTTGTAAAAGTCTTTTATAAAGTTGTGTTAGATACAAATTTATAATAAACATGGTACCTGGTAGTATAGTCGCATTACCCGATATGAATATTTTGGGCGCATTACCCGTAACCAAACGTACACCGAACACTGCGCGATTTTTATAAGAACACTATAATATAATATTATGATATAATATAATATATATAATATTACCATAAATAAGATTCAGTTACAATTATGATATAATTCCTCTTTTACTATTTATTTTTTGTAGTTTTTGTGGCCACGGCCGACTTCAGTGTTATTCGGCGATGTTTAAATATGGTTTTCACTATCGTTTTATTATCAAACATCAACAAATATGACAGATTTTGCAAAATTGAACTAGTTAATACGAAATTAAGCCGTAAAAGGAATTTGAATTAAGGAACATATCAACTGACCCTGTTCCACTTTATGTCATAATTTGTTTGTCTGCGAGACAATCACGAACCGTCGGCCTGAAGTTGCTGTGATATTTTTGCGTAGTTACACCTGATAGTACAGGATCCCTGGTACACTTTTCATTATTTATTACTAACAAGCTGATTTTTCGTGAGTTGCTTCCTTTTGACTAGACGCCCAACTTTTTCCTTACAGTATAACGTTGGTAAGTGGTAGCTTACTAGGGGTAGCAACGATAAAATATGTTGATTTCACAAATTTTAAAAATTTATTACTAACCGAATTTTTCTTTGTTGATTATCGAGATAATTATCTAAATAACGTGACAAAATATTTGTCCTACAAAATATAAGGTTTTGTTAGGGAGTTCCCCCTCTCCAACATGTATCACAAGCAAGGTCATGAAAAATAATTACTAACCAGCTGATTTTTTTTATTGTTTAGCTAACATTTACATAGTTTACCACCCACATTGTCCTACAAATTGCCTGGTATGTTATCTTGGTCCTACGCTCAAAAGTTGTCAATACCGCAGGACTTTTTTAATTAGTAACTGTAGAACAAAGGTATCATGTGATAGGTTAATATATTTTTCGTCCAAATAAAACAATGTCCTACAAAAAAAAAGGTATGCTTTATTAGTCCTACAAGATTTGTAATTTTTGAGTATATATAAAATGAAATGAAATATATATTTCATTTCATTTTGTATTTATATATATATATAAACATTAAATTTACTCTAAATTCCTTGTAACAAGAGGAATGATAACTTATTATTTCATCACCCCAACATTCAGGCAATATAACATCACAATATTTGTGTTTATAATGCTTTCGAGCAGATAAAAAATTTTTTACAAGAAAGCCATATCTCTATTATTATTTTTTATTTCTTCTCTTTTTTCTCTAATTTGAGTTTTCAGATAACAAATTACACAAAAAACACTCCGTTATTATTTTGCAGCACAGATTACTATTCAAATTATTTTTCGAAAGACAAACTGTAATTTTACAGTTTCCGAAGCGAAGCGAAGGCGGGTCGCTATTCTTAGTTATAAACCACAATCGAGAATTTTCGTACAAGAATTAGTTGGGCGTCTCATTGAAACGAAGCTATTCTCGAACATTCAGCTTGATAGTAATTATTTTTACATTAAGTATTAGAACTACAATTTTTGAGCGTAGGACCAAGATGACATACCACGCAATTTGTAGGACAATGTGGGTGGTAAACTACGCAAATGTTAGCTAAGCAATAAAAAAAAATCAGCTGGTTAGTAATTATTTTTCATGGCCTTGTTTATGATACACGTTGGAGAGGGGGGACTGCCTAACAAAACCTTATATTTTGTAGGACAAATATTTTTTCACGTTATTTAGATAATTATCTCGATAATTAACAAAGAAAAATTCGGTTAGTAATAATTTTTTTAAATTCGTGAAATCAACATATTTTATCGTTGCTATGCCTAGTAAGCTACCACTTACCACCGTTACTGTAAGGATAAAAGTTGGGCGTCTAGTCAAAAGGAAGCTACTCACGAAAAATCAGCTTGTTAGTAATAAATAATGAAAATTGTACCAGGGATCCTGTACTATGATTTACAGTGATCATGAAGTATAGTTGACATAGCCAAAGTGGTCAGTATTCTTCTCAGTCGCATGCACTCTTGGCAGAGTGGTCGTGGTCATCACTTCGGGTGGTGGTGCGCTTCACTAGACGTCGCCATTCCTCGCGCACCGCGGCCCTTCTTGTGCACTCTGATTTACAGTGGTCATAAGGTATAGTTGACACAGCCAAAGTGATCAGCATTCTGACCCGAAAAAAATCTCAAACGGCCTCACGAAAAAATAAAACAGTTTTCAAATTACAATAACAAATGTAATTCAGGGTAAACATAAATATTAGATTAAAATTTACATTAAAGGATAGGCATTGTAAGCCTCATTTACATTTTAGTACTTAGGTATCAAAACATTTACTGTTGATCTTACGTGGATTAGTTTGTGCAAATATAGGCCAGATAAATTACATGTATCTAGATGTTCCAATGTGAACTGCACCAATCGCTTTAAGTTCAAGCCAAAGTTCTTGGCTGCTTCTTGGCAAGTAATACCTTCAAGAAATTATAAAAGTATAGAGAAGGCTCAAAATAACTCTTGATTCTTGTGAGTTATTTATGTTTCGTACTTATGATAAAACATGTTATATTCAAACATCGATCTAAGCATGAATGTTAAAAATACAGCTTGAGCATTAAAAGTGTATGACAAGTGACTAAAATTTAATACTAGCATAAATTATTTAATTAGATGAGGCTCTCATGCATCAAAACTAGTGAATAGGTTGTACTTTATTATACTAAGGTCTCGTGCTTACAGATGATATACATAATTATGATCTAGTAGCTATAGAATCTAGTTGTCCAAAGAAACATTGTGAACCTGCATAATGGATTCTAATTGAAGCATGACTATGTCAGCAAGCGAGTCTAAGTTTTTATGCCTTTCGTACAGTCTATCCCCAATCTCTGAGGAGCTGTCTGAGATGATCTCGCGTAAAGAACAAATTTCATGCTTATTAATAGTTACAGCATTCCCTCACAAAACGTTTCCAGATAACTCTTTCTGCCGGGTTCATGAGGATCTGGAATAAACTTCAAAAAAAAATCCCTAAGCGTTATCATTCGTTTTTCTTCATATGAATCTTATAGATTAGCCGACTTAGCCTAATATGTGTATAGCTCTAATAAAGAATAAAAAAAAACTTATAGATAGTCCTAGTAGATAGATAACAGTAGGTTTTTTTTTTTTTTTTTTATTGCCTTGGTAGGCAGACGGGCATACGGCCCACCTGATGGTGAGTGGTTACCGTCGCCCATGGACTTCAGCAATGCCAGGTTACGGTGCAAGTACGACATTGACACTGTCGATGCTTAAGCACGACGATTATCGCTCACCGCCAGTTAAGCTGTGGACTTGTTTTGATAGGTGATAGAAAGGAACACGTAAATACCATATATTTCACGACACTTTATTCTTTTTTGTTTTCCACAGCTATTTTTCTTCTAAAGGGGGAAATACTGGACGATTTTTGCACTTGTATTTGTCTATGTTGTATACGTTGTCTGGCCATAAATACTGTTTACAATTAAAAATAAACAAAATATTACATTTGAATTTGGAATCTGTCATTTTTATATGATTGCTCATTGAGTTTTCTCATTTTGGCGCCAATACATTGTACAATATTTTGCGATATTAAAATGGAGTGGGGTGATACAGAGAACCGAATCGCTGTGATTGCATTACACAAAGTAGGTATGGAGCCAAACGCAATTTTTAAAACTCTCCATACGCTTGTTATTAGTAAAATGTTTATGTACCGGGCTATTAATAGGTGCAATGAGACCTCCTCTGCTTGTGACAGAAAAGATCTGGCCGTCCGCGTAGTGTTCGTACGAAAAATGTCGTCAAAGCAGTAAGGGAAAGAATACGAAGAAATCCTGTCCGAAAGCAAAAGATTTTATCTCGGGAGATGAAGATAGCACTTAGAACCGTGTCGCGTATTTTAAAAGATGACTTAGGACTTGCAGCCTATAAGAGACGCGCTGGTCATTTCTTAACTGATGATTTAAAAGAGAATAAGGCGGTAAAATCGAAACAACTACTGAAGCGGTACGCAAAGGGAGGTCATAGTAAAATTTTGTTTACCGATGAGAAATTTTGTACATTTGAGCAATATTTTAACAAACAATATGACCGTATTTATGCTCAAAGCTCTAAGGAAGCTTCCCAATTAGTCGACAGAGTGCAACGTGGGCACTATCAGACTTCAGTGATGGCTTGGTGGGGTATTAGCTATGAAGGAGTGACTGAGACTTTTGTGAAAAAGGTATCAAAACCTCGGCACAAGTGTATCAAGATACCATTCTTGAGAAGGTAGTGAAGCCCCTTAACAACACCATGTTCAATAATCAAGAATGGTCCTTCCAGCAAGGTTATTTTCGTTACGGAATTTCTTGATTCAGTCGCCGGAGCTCAAGACCCGCGATAGAAGCTATGCAATAGCTTAATAAAAAAATTCATATCAATACGCGCGCTAATAAAGCCGCAAACAAAAATAAATGTACAGCATATTTACATTTTCATATGTAAAGTATAAATTTGTTGTACACGACATCGAATTTTGAATAAAATTCTATGTTATTTTATCAGATTTTTTTAAATCTCGTTATCATGTACTTCTAAGAAAAGCTAAACAAAATATTTCCTCTTCAAAACAAGAAAGTAAATAATTCAAAGCATATGTAAACTCGATGTATGAAATGATGTAAACATCTGTTTCCCGTATCTTTCTAGTCAATATATCCCTGTACTAATTCCTGCTGAGTTCGTTCCCTTGTGACGAGGAACTGGGGAAATATTTGTTCGTATAATAAGCAATTCAGTTGCGATAAGGTTACTATTTATTGAATTAATGACGTGGTATGCTATGATACTAAGTTAGTAAGCGAGAACGAGCTTTATGCAATATGACATAGTGTCGAAGTTTGAATAATTTAGTTGTTGTGTTTATATACTCATTTTGATTGAAACTAGTGCGATGATTTTGTATTAATGTTGTTTACGGTTTTATTTGAAATGTCGAAATTTTTGTCATGTTTTCCCTAGAGGTGATCAATGTGAAGAATTAAAAAAAAAACTAAACTATTTTACTCTATTGTACTATGTATATATATTGTATTATAGATGTACTATATTACTATCGTACATTGCATCTTGCAGTAGTTTGAAGTTTTAATTTTTACTTTAACTCTAACATATTTAGCTCTAACATATTAAACTTTAATTCTAATATATTTAAATCGTACCAATATTAGGAGCGATGTGCAGAAGATCTCAGAACCCACCTAGTGTTAAATAGTTGCGTGATTTTCAAAATCTCAACAACGTGTTGAAAGCTATTCTCTACCCTTAAAATCGGAGTAGGAAAATACTTTGCTGCAGAAATAGACAAAGGAGATGGGATGATATTGTAAAGTATTAAGAACCGCGTATGCGCAGAAAAATAAAACAATCTACTTCGAGATTTTAATAACAACAAAAATTTTCTTTTATTGTACTACTTGATATTACATATCGATTTTTATAAAGAAAGATTAAAGAAATGGAACCATATATGATTCTTTACAATAACAAATACGTTTTCAAAATGCAATAGGAGAAAGAATGAAATTGAGGAAGAAACAAAAAAAAAATACCCACATGGAAGTTATATGAACAGATGCTCTTCTTCATAAGTTCAGAATGAAACAGAGTGGGGCACACTAAGATGCCGAGTTAGTAGAAAGATGGACTTAGTAAGCGACTAAATGGCTGGGCCCAAAAGGCAAAGAAAGGAAGCAAGAAGGAAAGAAAAGATGGGTTCATGATATAAAAAGAATTAGATGCAGATCGCCAAGAACAATGGTGGAAAGGGATGGAAAAGGCTTTTACCGCACATAACAAAAAATAAATCAAAGAAACGGGAATTTTTTAAGTCCATAGTAAATGAAATAGAAATAAGTTAATTTAAAGTGTGTATATTTAAACTTTTTCCATATTATGCAAAGAGGCATGCAAGACAACGTGCCTTGCATACTAGAAAGTACTGGGATCTATTTATTTAATAGTTGACATTCAGTTAAGTTACTTATCTTTAACTAGCATCTGTCTCTCAATCTTTCATTGCTCCGTGTATGAGAGTCATTCATATACCCAGAAGACTTCTCAGAAGTATGTTGAACTTCATAGTGCTTAGGTATTGATTGACCTGGTTTCCTATGAGGTATTAATTTCTAAGTAGTTGTAAACTGTTAATTAATTTTAGGTAATGTTAGTTAGTTAGTTGACAGCCATGAGCGATGGCAACCACTCACCATTAAGTGGGCCGCAAGCTCGTCGGCATACCAAGGTAAAAATAAATTTGACTTCTATATGAACACCTAAATACATATTTTGCGGGTCTTTCTTGATACACGACAGAAGTTTTTATGTTTTACATATTGATATGATTTATAGGGTTCCGTTGTTCACCATTTAGCTACGAAAAGTGTTAAAATAATTTAAGAAAGCCAGTTAAATAAAAAATACAAAACCCAAAAGCATCTGTTTAATTTAAAAATAATATCATTATAAGCATTAAATAAAAGTTACGTGGTTTCACGCATTGTACACTAAAAACTTTTTTCGATTCTCGTTTGTGTTCTAACTAATATAAATTGACCTTCCCGTGAGAGAAAATGGGTTTAAGTAACGTTGGCCTTAACTCGGTGTGCTCCATTCTATGGGTCGTGTTACATTGGTCGGTTGTTTACGTTGAAACGGGGGCATCTTCCGAGCTGTCGCGATGACCCAGCCTCTAATAATACATTTCATGCCAGTTTCGTAGCAAAGTCCGTTGTTGTGATGTGTCTACGGCGTAGCTCGGTTCTACGACAGCTACGGTCGCTACGAGATTACGTACGTATTGTTCGCTCGTTTTTTCAGCTTTTGTTTGAGAAAGGTTTTGTTTGTTATTGTTTTGATGTAAACGGTCCCGAGGCAAAATGCGTTGTTTGTAATTTCCTGAGATTTTTCCACCAATGTTTCGTCAACGTTTTTATGCAATGTTTATTTCTCAGCTTAAAAGTGCCTGCCTGTTTAATCGAAATAAAAATTTATTTTTATTTTTTGGAACTGCGTCGACTTTTGTTTTAGTGTATTAAAAGAAACTTATGATTTTAAAGTAATATATCACATGTTGACTTTAATCGTCATGATAATCGTATGAAGCGTAAAATTAAATAATACTCAGTACGCATTAAATTCAATTTAATTTAATGGAATTTGAATCGCATCATCAGCTGTTTTACTTCATTTCTGGGATGTTGTGATTAGTTCTATTAATAGACGTCTTGTTTGAAATAGACCTTCTATTAACATTCATACAAGTAAACAAGTTTGTTTATTTTTTATGTTCTAAATGATACGTTTGATAATTTAAACTTTTAATAAAAAGAAATTTTTAGACACATGACTTCAGCAGAAATAGGAAGATAGTGCTTATTCGTCCGGAATGACCACGTAACTATATATTTTTTCGCAAGAATGATTTTTATTATGTTATTTATTTAACGCAGAAGTAATACGTGAACAAAAACCAAAATAAATATTAGTAATTGCATACGGAATTCAGCACTTCTCGACAAGAGTACACTAGGCATTTAATACATACAAAGCAATTTAGTACAAACTGCAAACAACACGCTTCGATTGGATCGGTCGATTAAAAAACTAAGACAAGACCTTCATTGATAGCTTATGGTCGCATCTTGTTAGATTTTTAAATTATTATACAATTAATAATACTTAAAAACAACCTAACTCCTTTCACCAGATTAAATCATAAAATGGTTTTAATTACGTTCTAAAAAGTTTAATTATAACGGGGTCTTTCATGTGTGGAACTTTAATACGTTAAACCGCGCCGTAATATAGATATAAAGCTTTACTTTTACAGCTTTATATTTTAGTCCGAGCAGTGAAAGGTTTTATTAGAAGAAAGCTTGACAGTAAGCTTATCCTTTCGTGCTCTAAATTTGTTCACTGTTAATTTTTGGATTATGTATCGTGGCTATATTTGTCGGAAATCAATTGATGGGTGACTTTTACGTTGTGATGTTTATGAGGTCCAGTAATTACCTAGCTCTAAATAGTTCGTTAGGTCTTTCACCAATCTACAAAAGAATAAATATGCATTTTTGTTTTTAACGTTTGCAAGTTCAAATTACATATACAATATAAAGTAGGATTCTATTTTAAAAAAAAAAAAAACATTTTTTATTGGGACTTCGGTAATGCTTAATGCATTTGATTCGTTAGAAAGAGATCTTTAAGAAATCTTTACCTAAAAAAGACGACAGACATCTAAGTTACATTTTTTACGTGGACCCTAATTCTGAGTTGGAAACCTAATTTAAAATGAAAGTAGCCTAAGCTCCTACTCCTATTTTTTGTAACATCAGCTATCGGCTAGTAAAGGTACCGTCAAAATCAGTACAGTCTTTTCGTTCATTAGGCATAACAAGCCTAAAGACACAATATTTAAAAATATATGTTTATTAAATCACCCTATATACTTTTGTAAGCGTTCACTAGAAACATGTTATTTTAATCATGATCATTTACTGATGGTAGGACCTCTTGAGAGTCCGCGCGGATAGGTACCACCACCCCACCCATTTCTGCCGTGAAGCAGTAATGCGTTTCGGTTTGAAGGGTGGGGCAGCCGTTGAAACTATACTTGAGACCTTATATCTCAAGGTGGGTGGCGCATTTACGTTGTAGATGTCTATGGGCTCCAGTAACCACTTAACACCATGTGGGCTGTGAGCTCGTCCTCCCATCTAAGCAATAAAAAAAAAGATCACTTTTAAAATTTTGTGAAAATTGCATCCGACCTTATGCTTGTGGTATCGAACGTAATTTCACAAAGTTTCTTGACCCTTTTAATGCACTATATATTTCAATATTAATGATATAACCCAGATGAAATTTATCTATATACCAATTAATTAAACTGCTACATAACTAAAATGCGTAAATATCCAGATAATGCATAACATAACTAATCTACCAACAACTTTCTCGCGGCGTATTATTGAAATCTATCCTTTATTGTGTTTTATTTAAGTTTTTTAATTTATTTATTTGATCTATTTATAAATAATCGAAATTTATGGAGTGCGTAGTTTTTCCTGTTGTTTTTCTTAGTTTCAGATTTTTCGTTAAACTCTTTTGGTTTCTCTCGTTACAAGTATGACTTAGTGCTGTGTTCAATGCAAGAGTTACTTACGCTTACACATTTCTGTTAATGCATAATAAACATTATTATAATATTAAAGTTCCATTGATTTTATCGTTCTTAAATAATTGTATATATAAGTTTACATTTTGTATGTATATTTACGGATAAATGTATTTATGATTATGTATATGTATGTGCATATGCATATATATGTATATGTATATATTTCACTGGATTGGTACACCGCGCGTAATTCGTTTCCAAATGATTCGTGTCCACCTGATGGTTGTCTGGAAGAGATTGCTCTTAGCGATAAGACCGCCAATTGTACTTTTTTTTTTTGTATTTAATGTATCGCATTGTTTATTTATTTTTTGGTGTACAATAAAGAATACTCTCTCTCTTTCTCTCTCTCTCTCTCTACACTTCATAATTTGATCGGGATACTTTGTTTTATTAAATTCATCACGTGTCGTATATTACGTTTAGCAGTTAGCTCGATAAACGTGAACAAGGCTTAGCCCCTGAAAACTTGATGTACTTTCAGCTTAAACACTGAAAGTTGTTCAAAACTTTTGCTTATCTGTGAACAGTCGAACACAAGGGTAAGGGGTAATGAAGTCGGCGTTATAATAAAACTTTGTCGAAATTTGCTCGGAATCGTTATAATGTACGTTTATGTTTTATTTTGAGGGTCGTTGTGAATTAGCTATTTTTAATTAATCATTTTCGTATTATTATTTTTATTAGGGATTCATTTTGATTGTTATTAAAATTGTTGTTTTAACGTACTTGAGTTTAATATAGTGTATAGTGAGCATGGTGGTCACTCAGTCAATTCTATTGTTATATTGTTCGGACCTCCTTTTGCTCACCTGTTTGAGGGTCGTTGTGAATTTGCTATTTTAATTAATCATTTTCGTATGTTTATTTTTATTAGGGATTCATTTTGATTGTTATTAAAATTGTTGTTTTAACGTACTTGAGTTCAATATAGTGTATAGTGAGCATGGTAGTCACTCAGTTAACTCTATTGTTATATTGTTCGGACTTCCTTTTGTTCACCTGTTTGAGGGTCGTTGTGAATTTGCTATTTTAATTAATCATTTTCGTATGTTTATTTTTATTAGGGATTCATTTTGATTGTTATTATATTGTTGTTTTCGTACTTAAGTTCAATATAGTGTATAGTGAGCATGGTAGTCACTCAGTTAACTCTATTGTTATATTGTTCGAACGTCCTTTTGTTCACCTGTTTAAGGGTCGTTGTAAATTAGCTAATTTAATTAACGATTTTCGTATGTTTATTTTTATTAGGGATACATTTTGATTGCTATTAAAATTGTTGTTTTAACGTACTTGAGTTTAATATAGTGTATAGTGAGCATGGTGGTCACTCAGTCAACTCTATTGTTATATTGTTCGGACCTCCTTTTGTTCACCTGTTTGAGAGTCGTTGTGAATTTGCTATTTTAATTAATCATTTTCGTATGTTTATTTTTATTAGGGATTCATTTTGATTGTTATTATATTGTTGTTTTCGTACTTAAGTTCAATATAGTGTATAGTGAGCATGGTAGTCACTCAGTTAACTCTATTGTTATATTGTTCGAACGTCCTTTTGTTCACCTGTTTAAGGGTCGTTGTAAATTAGCTAATTTAATTAACGATTTTCGTATGTTTATTTTTATTAGGGATACATTTTGATTGTTATTAAAATTGTTGTTTTAACGTACTTGTGTTTAATATAGTGTATAGTGAGCACTCAGTCAACTCTATTGTTATATTGTTCGGACCTCCTTTTGCTCACCTGTTTGAGGGTCGTTGTGAATTAGCTATTTTAATTAATGATTTTCGTATGTTCATTTTTACTAAGGATTCATTTTGATCGTTATTAAAATTGTTGTTTTAATGTACTTAACTTCAATATAGTGTATAGTAAGCATGGTAGTCACTCAGTCAATTCTATTGTTGTTGTTCCGACCTCCTTTTGTTCACCTGCCCCTAAATAACTAACTAAGATCCTCTGCACAATAAGAATTAGAGACTAATATGAATAACTTAAATATTTTTAAACAACATATAGAAATAATATACATCGAGACAAAGAGCAAACAAATTAATTTAATTAATTTAATACGAAAATGATCTTGTTTTATTAAATTCATAGAGATATCTAATGAGTACACTTACAAGATATTTATAGGCACATTCCCGTTCACTAACAATGTAATAAGAACAAATTATCCGATAACTATATTGTTAATAATAGTGTCATCAAAATGGCTCGTATGACCGGCTTCTGCTTAAATTAGTACAAACGATAACTGTAAAGACTATAATTATGCTCATCGTAAATCATATTAACATCTGTTGAGTTTAAAAGTAGCGTCGTGAGCTGCGAACTTCGTGATCACTCTCAATTCACAGCAGCTTTGAAATATGTAAATGACAATAAATTTTTTGCTGCTTTGCCTCTATTAGGAAATATTCTTTTCAAACAGGAACATAATATATTTTATGAATTCGCTGATATGGTGCACAGTAAAAAAATACTGTTATTACAAATCCTAGTGAGATTGAAATAGATTTTCTTTTAATTCAATAACACAAAAGAAATGTAGTTTATTGGTTTAGCGTACCTTAAAAATTTCATTTTAGATGTGGTAGAAATCTTGTTGGTTAAGTAATTTTATGTTATAATGCAATTGGTTCGTGTTGTTTGTACTTTAGATACGATATTATATAAGTCATATCTATATATAAATATGGCAAAAAAATGTGATTTCATGTTGTGCTATGGTCTTGTACTATTATTATCAACTGACGCATGGAATGTATCGTTTCGAAGTGGCGCAAGCGAATAGATACTCTATACAAACTCTATTGTAGGTGTACTACCGTCATCGTTCTCGTCGAACCCGTCACTTGCGACGAAGAGCTCGGCGAGTAAATTAACTCACAGACACAGCCCACTGAGTTTCTCGCCGGATTTTCTCAGTGGGTCGCGTTTTCGATCCGGTGGTAGATTTTGCGAAGCACGGCTCTTGCTAGGGTTCATGTTAGCAACATCGTCAGGTTTGAGCCCCGTGAGCTCACCTACTAGTTAGGTTATGCTGATATGGTCTCTAGACCATCAGATTAGGTAGGAAAAAAATAGTAGGTGTACTATACTATATACTGGGGCTTAGTTTATTAAATTAATATTATTTCACGTTTACTTTAAGCAAGAAGTTTATTTGATTTTGATTTCAGGACTTATATCATGACTTCCTTTATAAATTTGAACGTATTTTATTGTTTGTGAAATCAGACAATGCAACGCCCGCGCAGAGTGTTTATCGTCACTAATGGCTATAAAAATTATACGTGTTTAACACATGACCCGGCATTAACTTTAGCGCTAATTAGCATTAGCATTAGTTTTCGTAATAAGAAATCTATAAGAACATCATATCACAAACTACGTCAATCTCAGCAGTCCTAAGTATTGCAGATCTTAAGCATGCAGAAAATTTATAAAGTACAGTAATAAAGTTGGAAAAAGTTCTGATGAAATATCGCAGACATTCTAACTCATTATAGTTTTAAATTGGCTTGATTCTCGAGTTTTACGGTCCAGCGAAAAGGGACTTATTAAGATCAATTTTTATTCAAACGCGTAACGCCACTGATAACCGTCTCGCTAAATCATTTAACCCCAATCATTACCCTATCACAGCGGGTTAATGTACTTCTGCGACCCAATTTCTCAAATGATATTTATTTCCCAAGCGTTTCTAAGCAAGGGAGATGGTTGATTTAATTTTAATAATTGTATAGCCTCGATAAAGTCTTTTAGAATATGGTTATGTTTATATTGGACATATTTAATGCCACGGTCATAATCTGGTAGTACTTTTACTTATTTTAAATACTCCTCATTTTATTGTAAGATTTCATTGTGGACAGAACAAAAGCCTAAAGAAAAAGCACTATAAAATATTATATTTTGACAGAGAATAATGCGATTGTAAAAAGCAGTTAAAAACACATAGGATGTTGATAGCTGGCATTGCGAAAAAATTAAACTCGTTAATAATCTGATCGGTTGGTTAAATATATTTGTGTTTTTATTTTTACAGTTAATTTATACGTTTTATTCGGCACAGTTCAGTTTTGATTATTGTATTTAAAATGAAAGCTACTACGGTGGTTTGCACAAAGAGTTTGAAGATTTACTAGTAAAAGGGCGTATTGTAAGTCCATATGGGTAGGTATCCTGCCTATTTCTGCATGCAAGCTATGACTACTTTGTAACTCCCACATACGCCAACTGCCGCGCGGGTGGGGATCCGGCGATTTACTCCTGTGGAAAAAAAAGACTACTTTTTGACGGATCAATTAATGCATTCCGGTTTGATGAATGGCACAGCCAATCATATTGAATCATATTACAATCATATTAAAACTTCGAACTCATGTTTCACGGCATTCACGATTTTATGTCGATGCGTTTCTGTAGCCACTGATCACCCGGTGAGCCATTAGCTCGTTTATTAATCTAGGGCATTAAATTAAACTCTTTTTACAGATGCAGAGGGTATTGGAGGAGCAGATTTACAACGCAAGTTGGATCTGCTCAACGGAACCCTTGATGCCGAACGCGCCGAGCAAGCGAGGAGGCAGATGCAGTATATAACTAATTGTAGGTTTTAGTTAAACTCTCTATTGCTTGTAATATATGTGTGTTGCGTACATTCGTTAAATTTCAATGATTGGTCACATTTTTATTGTTTGTATTATTTATTACTTTACCTGCGACTCCGTCCGCGTGGAATAGTTACTTTGGCCTAACGCCAAATTTTACCCCCCACTTCATTTACGTAGAAAGTGACAATATTTTGAAACATTTTTTATTGGTGCTCCACTTGTATCGGTCTAATGATGTTATATATCCTTCCTCAATAAATGAGCTATCTAACATTGAAAGAATTTTTCAAATCGGACCAGTAGTTCCTGAGATTAGCGCGTTCAAACAAACAAACTCTTTAGCTTAATAATATTAGTATAGATGCGTATATACGTTAAATTTCAAACATTGGTCATATGACCAATTTGCTCACATTAAGTTATTAAGTAACGATACTGTTACCCTATAAGGAGAAAAATACCATAAATTGACTAAATTTAATTAAATTAAATGCCTGCTCTTAAATATTAGCAAAATGCTAACAAGCATTGATAGTTTCTCGGTTGATATTCCAGCGGGCTATTCAGAAGATTCGGACTACACTTCGGACCTCAATTACCCGGTCGGCCAACATGCCAACTGCAGTGCTTCCCAGTTTAGAACCGCAGCGCATCAGATGCACACGCCACAGGTACGCTTAATCTACTTGTACACTATTTTGCTCGATTTTGGCAAGTCGTAGACATAATCAAACCTACTACTACGCTTAAGTCTTTCGTTTTTCATTGACATTGTATTACTACCGTTTTTATGTTTTTTTTATTGCCCCTATAGCCCTTGAGCATACGCCCTTGATGGTGAGTGGTTACCGTCGCCCATGGACTTCAGTAATGCCTGGGGCAGAGTCAAGCCGCTGCCTACCTACTTATGTTTTGAATATTGTACTGTTTGCAAGGACCTCCATCGCTGATCACGCCTTTAATAGACTTTAAGATGAAAGAGGTTTTAATAATGTCTACACTGTAAATTATAGTATCGTACAGTTTTCAGTTTTTATAAATTGTTTTTTAATTGCTTAGATGGGTGGATGAGCTCACAGCCCACCTGGTGTTAAGTGGTTACTGGAGCCATAGCCATTTAGAACGTAAATGCGCCATCCACCTTGAGATCTAAGTTCTTAGGTTTCAAGTATAGTTACAACGGCTGCCCCACCCTTTAAACCGAAACGCTTTAGTGCTTCACGGCAGTAATAGGCAAGGTGGATGGTGGTACCTACCTGCGCGGACTCACAAGAGGTCCTACCACCAGTAGTTACGCAAATTATAATTTTGCGGGTTTGATTTTTATTACACGATGTTATTCCTTCACCGTGGAAGCCAATCATGAACATTTGTTGAGTACGTATTTCATTAGAAAAAATAGTACCCGCCTGGGATTCGAACACCGGTGCATCGCTCAACACGAATGTACCGGACGTCTTATCCTTTAGGCCACAACGACTTCAATGTGAAATTATTTTGTTAAAGAGTAGCAGTCGTTATGATCCGAGGTGGAAAAAAATTCTTCTAAGCTAAAGGATTCGGTTTTATTATTTCAGAGATCATTGGAAACATCGCGAGAGAATTCGTACGAGAGAGATGAATACCACACACACGGAGATACCGATCCACTTTACTACAATAGTCAACCCAGAACGAATAGGTATATCTTTATCTATACTAATATTATAAAGAGGAAATATTTGTTTGTTTGTTTGTATTGAATAGGCTCCGAAACTACTGAACCGATTTGAAAAACTTTGTCACTATTTGGAAGCTACACTATTAGGGAGTGACATAGGCCATAATCTTTTTTGAAAAAAATTAGACGTCCTTACTAAAACTCCAATAATGTAACCCAAGGTGTAAAAAAATTACCTAAAATATTTTTTACATCGCGTGCCCTGCGAAAACTATTGATGATAGAATAAAATAATGTACTACGACTTTGTAGAACACATTATTATTTATAAAAAGCGTAGTGACAGCATTTCTCCAACTATTATAGTTGTACCGCAATAAGTGTTCTTTTATTTAAAAAAATAAAACAACGTCAAATATCGTTGAAATTTTTGTTAAAGACCCGAGCGGAGCCGGAGCGGGCCGCTGGTTTATTATTGATTTGAAACTTCTAATAGCATTATTCTCTTAGTGTTTTATATTAAATTCACTTTTTTTAGTATTTAGATGGACAAGCCAGCTCACGGCTCCTCTAGCGTAGTTACTGGAACCCATCAAACATACAACCATACATAAATGCCGCCAGAAACCTTTTAAATTACTTCTAGTTTTACTTTGATGTCTGTGTCAAAGAAGTTTAAAGATGTATAAATATAAAAAAATACGCTACTATGATGTTGTTACTAGTCTATTTCGCTATTTTGGTTGAACGTGAATTCTTACATTGTAGGATGGATACGTGGTCGCAGCTACACGCACAGGCGAGCATGGAATCAGCTATATCCTGGCGGACGGCTGCTGATTGGCAATCTGGAGGTTAGTTTAAGCCTTTTGAATAAAATTGAAATTATGCTCTGAAAAGTATAAGTTTTGAACAGGTCTGTGATCAGGGCTTAGTAAACCAGATCTGTTTCTGCTATAGTCATGACTCACGTAATGATCTCAATATGTTTTTTATTTTTCTTTTCGGTGGTGTAACGTACAGTGAGTTCCATGAGCATGGACAATTTTTAATCTGTACATAACGCCATCTGTCGGCTATAGTACTAACATTGTATTTACATTACTTTTCCGCTAGATGGCGAATTAATGATTTTAAATTTCAAGGACAATTAAAGAATATAAGAAAATGATAAAAAATAATAATAAAAAAGCAGTTTAATATTTATCAACACATATTCAAGTGGAATATATAATAGTTTTATATTATCTATCATAGTTAGTACTTCGTTGATAAAATTTGAGAATTTTATCTATTTATTAAATTATGTTGATATAAATGATGATTTTTTGATGGTTTATGTTCGTTACTATTCAATTACTATTTTAAATGTCATTATTCAGAGCCGAATTTAGATTTTTGTTAAATTTATTCGCAGAGGAACAAAGACGTCCAAGCTTAGAAAGGCAGAGCACATTGTACGATGATGGATTGGGATACGGATACGAATCCTACACCACCAGCGGCGCGCATATAGGGTAAGCCCACTTCTATACGAATTCTTTCTCAAGAAAAAAATCTACTCTGAGGTTTTCTTCAATTCTAACTTAAGAATCGGGTTCCGTGCACCCGCTCCTCAAGATATATTAGTGTGGTCCGCGAGTGAAAATTGGGTTTTCTACTCTTATTAATAATCGTTACAAAAATAAATATTCTACATAAAAAGAACCGGTGTTTAAAAGTTTAACAAATGTTTAAAATTTTAATAAGTTTTCACGATTTTCATATTAATTAGTGACAAGTTTATTTCAGTTACATAAACGGTTATTGTATGGTAAAAGATCTCGTCTGTCATTTTAAAGAATTAATTGCTCTCTATTNGGGTTTTCTACTCTTATTAATAATCGTTACAAAAATAAATATTCTACATAAAAAGAACCGGTGTTTAAAAGTTTAACAAATGTTTAAAATTTTAATAAGTTTTCACGATTTTCATATTAATTAGTGACAAGTTTATTTCAGTTACATAAACGGTTATTGTATGGTAAAAGATCTCGTCTGTCATTTTAAAGAATTAATTTCTCTCTATTCGGTTTTAAATTCATTCAACTCCGTTCAAATATAATTAAGTATACTTACTGAATACCGAATAGTACATGGTCAAAAAAACCGCCATTGTGAAATGGCTAGTAAGCTCATTCACAATTTAACTATTACGTTGACATTATCTCACGCTAGATTTGATGTGATGTGATATGATTGTGATGTCTGTAACCGCTTAGTAACCATAAGTTCGTCTACTATCATGTAAAAAAAATCTGTCAACTTATTACATATCATCACTTAGTGGTAACTTAGATTGAGCGCATATTTGTTTGAATGAAAATTCGATCGCAAAGCTTGTACCATAGCGTTCAAAGTGGCTAATGTTAGTGACAGTTGTGTGAATATTTCCAACTGACTATCATAAACATATGCATTGTTCGGAAGTATGAGAGCAATGACTGAAATCTATGTAATCATTATTTACGAAGGTCATTTAAAGAAAGACAGTGTTGTCTCAGCGTGAACATAAATGTAAGGTATCCTTTGTCTCCTGATTCAAGTGCGCTTATGACTTACCTGGTATTAAGTAGTTACCGCAAACCCAGACATAAACAAGCCGCTGCTTACCGCTGGGAGTTACTGCCACTGCCTCGTTTGAAGAAGGAGATGTGTTCGGGAAATACTGTTGAGTGGAGTTCAATCCAGATAACGGATGGTAGATGGTAAAAAATGATTCCTTGTAAGCATCTATCGATGAACACAGTGGTTACAGTTAATGCAGATCAACCCTGCTTTTGCGGTTAGGATCCTATGATAAAAATTAGATAAGGTGATCATTTTAAACAGTGCCCAACATTTTTAAGCTATTGCATAGCTTCAATCGCGGGCTTTGAGCGCGGCGACCGAATCAAGAAATTCCATAACGAAAATAAAATATAACACCCCCTACTCCACCTACCAGGTAGCTCAACACATTCACACGTTGCGCTTGTGTAGTGTTTGTGAATAAGCGCGCGGCGTGACGTCGCACTGCATGCATTTCATGAAAAATCTGCCCATCTCTCTCTCGCGCGGTCTAGCTTATTTGTGTGAAGGGAACAGTTAATATTTTGCTTTTGTTAATGTTTATAAATATAGCGTTGTCTTATTTTATGATTGTTTTAATATTAAATTATTATTGTCTAATTATAATTGCATAAGTTGATTAAAAATGCTATGCAATAGCTTTACCGCGGCAGTCCCTAAGTGCTACGTGTGTTTTTTTTTTTATTACTTAGGTAGGTGATCGAACTCCCGGATCACCTGTTGTTAAGTTGTTACTGGAGCCCGTAGACATCTACAACGTAAATTCCGCCACCCTCCTTGAGTCATAAGATCTAAGGTCTCACTTTTAACAGTACAACGGCTGCTCCGTCCTTCAAACCGAAACGCATATACTAAAATAATGAGTTTTTTCAGGGACCACATAAATGTAATATCTCAGCAGCCAAGCTATGAAGAATACTACGATACTAGTAGCTATTCATACCAATCGTATGTAAGGGATACGCCGAGACAGTGGGATAGTGGAGGACAGTATTTCTTCGATGATGGCTACGGGCTCACACCGACAGAATACGAGAACATCGTTAATAAAAGACGATCTTCCGTTGTTCAACTACCTCAAGTGCCGCCTAAGCAGGTCAGTAGTCACACAGTATATTGTGTTTTTAATATTTTGAAGTTATACTTCTTTAGGCGCGTTATGAAAAATTGTTTTCTCTGTTATCATGTTAACTAATACTATCGATAAAAATATTAGGATATAGATAGTTTATTCTCTTCAAAATAACCATAATTAAATGACTACTAACCTTGAGGTGTTATTGATTATGGTCGAATTTCGATCAATGGGCGAATATTAGTAAATAATAAAATTACTTTCCGTATACTTTACTATTGGTAAAAGCTTTTTAAACATTTAATATTAGAAGTAGCTGTAATTTTATATTAAAATGAGACAATTTTGATACGCTACATACATACGTGCGATAAACAAAATAGGGTTTAGTGTACAATGCTTGCTCGAGGGTAAAATAAATATTGTTTGAGTGCATAGAAAACACCGCAGAGATCCAGAGTGCACGAATAATACTTTATAGAAGGAAAAATGTTGTATATCGCTTAATAAAATTAAATTCCTTTGAGATATCGCTTCTTTTTTTTGACATTTCGAATACTACAGTTACAGTTTTCGTGGTCACGGACATCAAACCGTGAAAGTAGTTTTAATTAGGACTCTCGAAACCCGAAAAAACACTATTAATTTATAGTTACGCTCTGGGGTTCAAGATAAAAAAAAAAAACTATCGAATTACAAGTTAACACTGTATTAGCATTTATAACACTTAAAACACTTGACAAACACTTTAAAATTCTCAATTCGCTTTTTCTGCTTCGCTCCGGTGGTCCGTTCTCTGTTTCACTTTGAGCAGTTCCGATTACTAGCTGGTGCGCGCCATCTCTGCAACGCTTTTATAGTCGAGACAAAATCTCTAGAATAGNAAAAAAAAAAACTATCGAATTACAAGTTAACACTGTATTAGCATTTATAACACTTAAAACACTTGACAAACACTTTAAAATTCTCAATTCGCTTTTTCTGCTTCGCTCCGGTGGTCCGTTCTCTGTTTCACTTTGAGCAGTTCCGATTACTAGCTGGTGCGCGCCATCTCTGCAACGCTTTTATAGTCGAGACAAAATCTCTAGAATAGTCGAGAATATTCCACAAAAGCCGAGTACTGTATTTCCGCTATGTGAAAATAGATGGCGTTCTACTTCTCGAGCGTTCTAGATGCTACTAGATCCTTCGATATTCGTTCGACTATTTGGCGATAGATGGCGTTACTCTTACCGGTGTAAAATTATGTTCGTATTGCAGACGGTTTTGTCGTCACGTTATTCGGATCACAACGAGATGGCGCCGTACAGACCGCGGCCTAGAAGAACAGCTGCGAGCCTACCAGGTATGTACTTTTTGGCTACGTTAAATTTTAAAATCTATGCAAAAATATTTAGTCTCAATTTTGTAGTATAACCTTCCACCCTTTAAATCAGAGCATGTGCTTCGCAGTAGAGATGAGCTCTCTATCCGTATGGACTCATCGGATGCTCTAATACCAATAATATAATTATTTATAGAGTTTAAAAACACTAAAATTGCTTACAATAGAATACCGCCATAAATGCTGATCTGCTAAACTATCAATATGTTACTAAATTCTGAGCCTACAGGATAAGACGTCCGGTGCATTTGTATCTTGCGATGCATCGGTGTTGAAATCTCGCAGGCAGGTACCAATTTTTCCAATGAAATACGTACTTAACAATTGTTCACGATTGACTTCCACGGTGAAGGAATAACACCGTCTAATAAAATAAAAAAAACGTGTGGCACTTGGGAACTGCCGCAGTAAAGCTATTGCATAGCATTTTTTATCAACTTATGCAATTATAATTAGACAATGATAATTTCATGTTAAAACAATAATAAAACAAGACCACGCTATATTAAACATTAATAAAAGCAAAACATTAACTGTCCCCTTCACACTCATAAGCTAGATCGCGCGTCTACCGTGAAGCAGTAATGCCTTTCGGTTTGAGCAGTGGGGCAGCCGTTATAACTATACTGAGACCTTAGAACTTATATCTCAAGGTGGGTGGCGCATTTACGTTGTAGATGTCTATGGGCTCTAGTGACCACTTAACACCAGGTGGTCTGTGAGCTAGTCCACCCATATATGCAATAAAAAAACTAAAACTTGAACTATATCGTTGTAGCGACACCATCATCAACGCCGAAACGTGGTCGAGCACTACCGATGCCTCCAAGCAGCGAGTCGGGGTCTGTCCGCAGCGGGCGGGGTCGACGACTGCCGCGGCCCCCCACCGTGTCGAGGCTCCCGCAGCCGCCTGTCGCTTCCTACACTCCCGCCACGACAACTCCCACCGCGCACGTGCCTTACGAACCCGGTATCACAGATAATACACATCAATTAGCTATAGATAAATAACTCAAGCGGTCCTTTTGGCGGGAACGCGAGGAGTGAATCTGTGTGATTTGTCTTATTTTGTCTATTTAGTGTTTCTTCAGGTTTAAATGTTTAATAACGGTGGTTTATTAATTGTTTAATATCTGTGAAAGTGCACAAATGGGGGAAAATAAAACAATGCCGCTGGACGTAACTTCTCGGGATCCGTCAAAAAGTCCACTGAAAAAATCTCAGTAAATGGCCCCCATTTTACTGAGATTATATTTCATCCCATATCATCTCATCTCATTTGATTTAATTTCATCCCAACTAATTAATGTCTCAAATTAATCATCTTCATTTTATTTCATTTCACTCCATATTATAATTTTTCATAAAAATAAGAATATAAATTAAAATAAGACATGACCTAAAAAGGCCGTAGTTACCAGGTCATAAAATCTCTTAAAAAAAGTAACTCAAGCACTCAACAAATTTTTTTACGGGCATCAGCCACTACATGGCTTCGCTTCGATTAGTTTCTCATTGCTCCTGTAGATGGCAGTAAAAAATTACCTATCATACATTTTATGTGTAATGAAGGATTTTGTAAAATTTCAAAAACCACTAATTGATAAAATTTAATCAATTTGTCTATCTATATATTAATACGTGAAGCAAAAACTTTGTATCCCTTTTTACGAAAATTTTGCGAACGGAGGAGTATGAAATTTTCCACACTTATAGAGAATATAGAGAAGAAGTGCACAATGCTAATATTTTTTAAAAATAATGCATAAAAGAAACATTAAATCAATAAAGAAAACATTACACACACTACATACCATGTATTTGACGCACACACGCATGCATACTATTTATTGTTAAACTTTGGTTCTTGACGTCTGTGGTGAAATTGGGAACAGATTAAATATTATTTGTCTTTATTAATATTTTTTATAGTGTAGTCTTGGCGAAATTTGTGATTATAGAAGTATAAAATACAATCATAATAGTGTACAAACTTAAAATTCCAATTAATTATAGTCGAATTTCGACTACTGCGGGACCTCTAGTAACAAATAAAGAGTTGTTTTTTATTTTTATTTTTATTTTTATTTTCTGGGTTTAGTTACACAATAATGAAATGCCTTAAATTTAACAATATATAAGTTTCGGGGCATCCGCTACAAAATGTCGATAGTTTTCATACAAACAATTTTTTTGTCTTAAAGTATCGCAGTTTTAGGGCCCTGGCCGGTATGCTACGGCAGTTTTCTTTAAGTGAAATGAATTGAAGCGATTTTTATTGATGGAAATAATAAGACTAGTTTATATTCTAAATTCGAACTAAAAAGTACAACTGACTGTCCTATATTTAATAATTTCAAACAAAAACTGATAGAGGGACAAAAACATTGCATTGCACCAATTCAAACACAACGAATCAATAAAATTGATAAAAAATATCATGGTTATCAAAAATTCATTACAGTTTCCTTTTTAGAACCTGAAAAAGTTATTCCCGACGCGAGCTACGGTTACGACAGCTACAATTACCAGCCGCAATATCAAGACACTGCTACTGACTTGTATACTGATAATAATTACACAAGGTATGTACAGCAAGGTAGTTCGCGTTCTATTTGTTCATTTGGTACTTATGGGGTACTTGCCATACACATTGTACCATGTACATTGATACTTGGGTATCAAACAGAGATATGTATATGTATCAGACATAGAAAAAGTTACTTAATTATAAGGTGATTACGTCTAGCAAATCTCAGTGTCACGCCCGCATTGACAGATGTCAGCATCCGTAAACGTTTGTGTAATATAACTTTGGCGAGAAATTTTACTCTGACATTACATATCTGTTTGTATCTAACGTCGTCTTTATCAACGTTATGTTCTTATAGGAAAATGAAAAATTCATAAAAACAGTTTGAAATTTTGAGCAAAAATACAAATTTAAAAATCGATCCAGATGGTATCAATCCTGCATTACTGTCTTAAAGGCGGGATCACCTTTACGTTTCTTTTCAGTATTATATTTCCAGCACACTGAGTTTCTCGCCAAATCGTCTCAGTGGGTCGCGTTTCTGATCCGGTGGTATATTCTACGAAGTACTGCTCAGTATTAGCAAATTCATCAGGTTGGAGCCCTGTGAGCTCACCTACTCATTCAGTGAGTCTAGTATGAACACTCGGGATCAATAGGATAGGTAGAAAAAAATATGCAATTCGGTTTCACCTGTAATAGCCAGTTCAATCTAAATCTCTAAATATTAATGCAAAAATAGAACGTTGATTTGTCATTCAAATATAATTATAAATAGGTATAGGTGTTAAAATAGATATTTATTAATATAACTTCAGTTTATAATATCCATCTTGTCATAGGCGATCCCATGTGAAGATTTGTAATTAAAAATGCTTATAATTAAATTTGTTCGCAGTTACGACGAAGATGAAATGCAACCATTCTTTAATGAAACTCCTCATGCTACTCCGCCTGCAGCTGGTGAGTTAGATACTTAAAGCGATTAGAAGTCAATGTTTTACGTCCACTTTTTACTGCATAATATCCGAAAGGCATACCTCGTTGAGATGAATGCCTACAGTATTTTATTAAAGCAATTATATCCGAGAATACAGTTGCAAGTGAAAACTTAAATTTCTTCAATGTTTAGTCTTGTATAAGAGTCCAGGGGCAGACAGGTTAAGGGGACTTGGTACTTATTAAGAGGCTATTAAAGTATTCGTGTAACAATCTTTTTTCGGTACTTAAGGCGGAAGTATCAATTGTTTTGGAATAAACTCTTCCATCGCCTTCAAATCACGTGACTGTTTTGCAAAATATATATATAGGCGACATTATTACATTACAGAAAATTTGTGAAAATATCTTATAAATAACTGGATAGATTGTTATCATGTAAGATCATGTGGCCATTAAAAGTATTGGCAGTGGTTTCTTTGTGAACTACATGTAATCAAACAGAACATTTATATGTACTATCACTAGGACTAAATATATTCGCTGTGGGACACACGATAATGGCTTCCTGTGTACGAATGAGTAAATAATAAAACTGTATTTGACATTCAAATTTATTGTTTGTTGACATTCAGTCATGGCTTGCCGTTTGATAAACAGTATCTGCGACACAGTAAAGTTTCATTTCAACAGTGCTTTTTTCAAAATTTCAGCTCAAAAAACCCCGTGGACTGATTCGGACAATGCGACGCAGTTTAGTTATCCAGTGACTAGTGAACAAGACTTATTGTTATCAAAGACTGTGCCATCGACAATATCTTATTTGACTCAACCGCCTATAACTAGCCAACAAGAAATTTATCAGGACCAAAATTATTCGCAATTTAACTATCAGTATGATGATCAACAATTTCAATCGAGCCAAGAAGCTCAATATCATGATAAACAAAGCATATATGAAGACCAGCAGGACTTTCAATACCAATATCAAGATGACAGTAAACAACAGGTTTTACCAGAACAGGACTATTTACAAGACCAGAAGCCACAACAACAACAGCATTCAGAACAACAATACAACCAGCAAATGCCGCAGCACGATGAAACACAACAGATTCAACAAGAACAAAAAAACCAGCAGCAACACTATGAACAACAACAAAAAAGTAATTTACAGCAACAGCAAGCACAACAGCAACAATTACAGTTACAGCAGCAAAACCTTCAACAAAAACAGCAACAGTCGGCACAACAGTTGCAAGCGACGGTAATGACTGGCGCTGCTACATTAGGCTCCTTAATGGCGGGTGGCGCAAAGAAATTAGGAAGCTTCTTTGGCGCTGCAGCAGCCGCAGTTTCTGCCCCGGCAGCACCACAATCTCTACATACGAATCAATCATCAACTGTTCCCACAAATCAGTTTTCTACAGGTGTAGTTCCTGTAACGCCATTTTCATCCAAACTTCCAGTGACAGCCTCCGTCCCAGAAACAACTCCGTCAGCGCCAACATCAACGGCGACGACAACGGCTCCAACTTTACCCCGCACTCCTTCTCTTAGGAGACAGGAGTCTATACAGAGACCACCAGTGCGTCGAACGCGGACGTTACCGGACGCACCAGATGACTTACTCCACTCAAGTTTTGACGAAAGTGCCTACGAAGACGAGTATCATAAGACTGAATACGATCAATCGATAGATCGCGATAAGATTTCTTTGGATAGATATCGAGATGATGAATACATGCATGATACAATCCATGAAGAAGATGTCGATGATAGGCATATGTCGGAAATTCCAAGCAGTCCTAGGAGTCCTTTGCACAAGGTCGCATCTCCAACAAGAGCGATCTCGCAAATGCGTAAACCTTCTGTGGACAGTTACCACAGCCAAACGCCTTCTGTTATTGACCGTAGAACATCGCAAAGTTCATTTCAACACGAGGATAAACTATCCGTGCCGGGTAAACAAGAAGGTAATTATTTATTGCATTGCATTTATACAAAAATGTAAAAAATAATTTTGAACGAATATTTGAACAAAAATGAGACTTTATTTCTGTCTATTAATTTATGACTAACTATTTAAACTCACATTTTTCATTATATTTTGTGACGTGGTGCAATTATCTATCTGATAAAAAGAAACTTAAGCTTGAATATTTTCGAAAACCAACAAATTCGATTGCTTACTAGACTATTAATCTGGATTAGAATGTAATTAAAATAAATGTCAAGTTTCATTATATATTTTTCAAATTAATAAATTCTCAATTCAATTAATCATATTTATTTATATTTATTCCTCATTTGGTAGTTTGAGCAATCGTAACATCAATAATTTTTTTCTTATGAAAAGAAATGATAACTAAAACGTATCAATTCTTTCAGAACAACCTACTGAAAAATCAAAAGTAACATTTCAAGATGAGCGCACAACGTACCATGAGGTAGCCGAGGACACAAGTTCGTTCAGGGGTAGACAGGAATCGTTCGATGACCAAGGTGATGATTATCAAGACGAAGACGCATACCACGAAGATGAGTTTCAAGATGAGCATGAGAAGTTCGATGACCAAGATCAATTTAGACGAGACGGACAGTATAATGAGGAAGATGGTGTATTTCAAGAGCCGGAGCGACGGGACGAAAAAGCAGAGCAGCCGAAGTTCACAGCGAGACAGAGGTGGCACCGAGCATACAACAAAATCGTGATGCAGCTAAACGTGAGTCATTTTAGTATTTTGACGATGAATTCAGAATATCATTTGTTTTTGGTATTTCCACAATTCTGAGTAGCGGTTTAAATAGTAATATGATATTTTGTTTAATTAATAACTCTTATATTTTATTATCATACTATTTTTTTGTTTCATTTTGTTTTGTTTATAATTTAATGAAATTGATTCTGAATTCATTGGATTTTTAGAAATTTGTTTTTTAATATTGTGTATTTTTGTTGTGGATTTGATTTGAAGCATTCGTTGGATCAGGTAAGTTAAAGTGCGCAATTTCATCGGGACTGGAAAATGTTTGTATTTTATGGTATGTAGTGATAAAATATTACGTTGTCCTAAAACAAAGAAAATTGGATAATTATTTTAAGATCGTTTAGCGGAATACAATTTATATATAAGTTTAGCTTACGAAATATGAGCATTCGTCGAAGTTTGAATGCATCATAAAGTCTTGATATCTCTCATATTTTTTTGTTATTTTTGACGTAAGGGATTATGACAAATTGAAAATTTACCAAATTAAAACAGAACTAATTATAATTTAAAATCAAGCGACCAAACCAAAAGATAACTTAATAGATTTATTTACGGATTCTAAATCGAGAGACCTGAACAAAATAATCTGAACGAACTCTTCACTGAGGTATTTATTCCAAGGTGATACTGTAATTTATCGGCTATTACACAAGTAACATAATATGAATTCAAGCACAAATAAAAATTATTATTTCAGAAAATTCGTTTTTCGTAATTTTTGAATCTACTATACATACATATACATAGTAACATTTCGCTTAACTGTATTTAACTGTATCGTATCTATTATACAATCACCAGAAGTTATCTCCGTAGTTAAGAACGGTTTCCTCTTGATCGGTAATTTGCCTATGAATTTACCTGATTAGAACAAGTGGTCTTTTATTAGATTGTTGTTAAATTGCAAATTAGCTATATCTTATAAATTAGGATATTAGCTATACCTTTCGGAAAACGTGACCTCCCTAATCTCTGTATGATGCCCATCAAGACAGACTATTACAACATAAGCGATGGCTTTATTAGGACATTAAACCGTCTATCACTACTGGATATAAAACTCCCGTGGTGTTTGATATCTTTAGTATATTACTTCGATTTAACAAGTTCCGAAGACATCGTTAGAATGAATTAGTGATAATGAAAATAGCTTAGCAACGAAAATTGTACGGTTTTATCGGGTGTATCAGTTTGGTGTATTTGAAAACAAAATAATACGATTGACTAGACTTTTTTGAATTAGTGATAATGAAAATAGCTTAGCAGCGAAAATTGTACGGTTTTATCGGGTGTATCAGTTTGGTGTATTTGAAAACAAATTAATACGATTGACTAAACTTTATGATTAAACTTAGTCCGTTTTGTCATTCTAAGTCAACCAATTCCATGTTGTTGTTATTACCAATTTAATAAAACTTTGAAAGATGATTCACCAATCCCAAACATCATTGTTTGTTTCAATGTTATCGGCATTCGCAATGACGTAGTATATAATATGGAGTTTCATATCTATTTATTAATAACATAATATATGTTTTTGAAAGTAAATTTATTGATCAAATTACGCGAAGAGCCCGAAATTCGTTTAAAATTAAATTTGAATTAAGTGATTCATTAGAAGAAAGTAAATTTCATAATGAACTAACTATCCATAAAATATTTTACGAGTACATAATATAACATCGTTCTTAAAGTAAAAACGGTGTCCCAAGTCCAGCCCTGTGGGGCACTTGGCGCGGCGCTGCGTTAATGCGAGACCTCTGTAACAACGTACCATACTCAACACCTACTGTGATGACCTTGGACACGCCTATTTACGCATTTAGTTCAAAGAAAATAAAAAAAGTTCGTTTTTTGGTATATTTATTGAAGATTAGTTAACAAAATTACAATTCGGAGTAGAGTTCATCTATACTGCCTGGCACCACTGCGTTCCAGAGATCTTTTTTGCCACGTACCATCCGACTTTGGAATGAGCTCCTCTCCACGGTGCTTCCCGAGCGCTATGACATATCCTTCTTCAAATAAGGCTTGTGGAGAGTACTTGAAGGTAAGCAGCGGCTTGGCCCTGCCCCTGGTATTGCTGAAGTCCAAGGGCGACGGTAACCACTCACCATCAGGTGGGTCGAATGCAATAAAAAAAAATTCGGCGGATTTAATTTTTATTTCAACCATTTTCTAACACCCAATAGAGTCTAAATTGTGTAAAATTATACTGTTCATACAAATTTAACATGTCATGTGAACGCTAACTCGATTTAGTCATGATACTAAAAAGTTGTTCGAAACTGCGCTTATTAACTATGCACTTTGATTGCAAAAGTTTTGAAGCCTCTACTTTAGACAGAATAGAGTTTACCATCATATGAATATCGATTACAGTACTGTATGGCTGTATCCTTATAACTAGAGGTCCCGCAGTAGTCGAAATTCGACTACAATTAATTGGAATTGTAAGTTTGTACACTATTATGATTGTATTTTATACTTCTATAATCACAAATTTCGCCAAGGCTACACTATAAAAAATATTAACAAAGACAAACAATGTTTAATCTATTCTCAATTTGACAACAGACGCCAAGAACAAAAGTTTGACAATAGATAGTATGCATGCGTGTGTGCGTCAAATACATGGTATGTAGTGTGTGTAATGTTTTTGTTATTGATTTAATGTATCTTTTATGCATTATTTAAAAAAAATATTAGCATTGTGCACTTCTTCTCTATATTCTCTATAAGTGTGGAAAATTTCATACTCCTCCGTCCGCGCAATTTTCGTAAAAAGTGATACAAAGTTTTTGCTTCACGTATTAATATATAAATTACATTTATGACTAGTTTATAATAAGTGACTATACCCATATGCTTATCGCGGCAATTAAAGTAACTGAAAATTTGAACAACTCATTAGTGTTATCTCTTGTACACATTTGAATTCTTCAAGTGTCTTTAGAATAAGAAATTATTTCAAAGCGAAGTAGGACAGCCAAATTCTCTTTTGATAAATGAAACCGGTTACAACTCAACGACGTGTTTCGAACATTGTGCATTATATTTCTTAATGCCCAATATAGGCAGACCACGTGCCATCACAGCTTTTATGATTTGGTGGATCTCACTAAATTTGTCGCAACATGCCTTCATTTTCGTTAATCGATTAGTTCCCGGTTAAATGGTTACAGTCGTATAATGCTACTTCATTTAGCTTTATGTCTTTAAGACAAGCAGCTTTAACAACAAAGAGAGAGAGAGAGAGAGAGAGAGAGAGAGAGAGACAGATGTCTATCGCTAATAAACCGCCTACATTAATTATATAATTTTTATAAAGGTGAAATGATTTTTATTACACTTTTATAAGCTTAACTTGTATCTATACTATGTAATTAATTTTTAAATGACCAAGTTGTTTGATTTACCTGAAAAATTGTGCACATATCGAGAACCGATGATAGTTCAATGATTTTATTATTTTGACTTAATATGCTGTGACTATGTCAATAGGATAAAAAAAATGTTACCTTGATTTTTAGTTTGGCATACGCGTTTAATTTTTTTTTTCTTTTTATTGCTTAGTTGGGTGGACGAGTTCACGGTCCACCTGATGTTAAATGGTTACCGGAGCCTGTAGACATCTACAACGTAAATGCCGCTACCTACCTTGAGATATTATTATAAGCTCCAAGGTTTTTACAGCACAACGGCTGTCCTACCCAAACCGAAACGCATTACTGCTTCACGGCAGAAATAGGCAGGGTGGTGGTACCTACCCGTGCGGACTCACAAGACGTCCTATCACCTGTTTCTGCCGTGAAGCAGTAATGCGTTTTGGTTTGAAGGGTGGGGCAGCCGTTGTAAACTATACTGAGATCTTAGAACTCATATCTCAAGGTGGGTGGCGCATTTACGTTGTAGACGACTATGGGCTCCAGTAACCACTTAAAACCAGGTGAGCTGTGAGGTCGTCTACCCATCTAAGCAATAAAAAAACTCTTATATTATTTACCACTGGCTCGTTCTAGTTTTGACTTTATCACTGAACTTATATTATTAAATATTACATTTTCTACCGACAAAATTTTCTAATAATGCCCGAAATAAGAAAGATTTACTCGTACGTAACACGAAATGTTCGCGTACAGGGAAATGAGATTAATCCAGATTTATCTGTCGCTTAGTTTCTTCAGAATGACGTATTGCGTAACATCAAAGCAATCTTTCACTTCAGTATTGACTTTTAGATTGACACTTGCTTTATGAGGACGTTAATCTTCCAAAAATGTACATTAATGATGTCTTGTGTACCTATTGATATTATAACTAGCTTTGTTGGTGTTCATGTAGAAAAATCCTTCGGAATAAACAGCTTAAATTGATCTTGGAGCCAGAAAATTACTACATAGTACCTTTTTGTAACAATGACGACTTGAAATGGTCGGTTGTGTAGTTACGACGTGAAAGCGTAAGTCAAAAAGTATCTAATTCATTTTTGCATTTACTATATTAGTGTGGATTAAAAGGGAAAATTAAGTTCGAAGTTTGTTGTTTTTAGGATAGTTTCTGTGTCAAGTAATAATTATTATACTACAATAGAAAATGGCAGGTGAAACTTGTTCTGAAAAATTACCAGTGTAACTCAAATATTCTTTTATTGCTACGTGGGCGGATAAGCATAAGAGCGTTCTGATATGAAGTGACTACATAAATATCACAATACCGCACCCACCTTGAGATATGTGGTTGAGGTCTCAATTAAATTATATATGAGATATGTGCACTTGTTTGCTTTGCGAGTAGTGCGAAAGTCATAAAAAAGGTGATGAGTCATAGGTGATCATAAACGCCTTTCACGACGAGGAAATAACACCGTGTAATAAAATCAAGCCCTACTTCAGCACTAACTGATCACTGATGGTAGAATGTAGTTGCTGCAAAGTATCGGCGTAATCACTTAATACAAATCAGCTCATCTAGGGCAGAAAAAAAAGAAGCTGTGCAAAACACTCTCGTGACAGCTAATTACGTCACAAGTTCTCTTGCAATTAATTAAATTTTATTTTCACTCTTGGATTTTCTATTGAGTTACTTTCACAAAACTCAATAAACTTTGTTCAAAGTTAAATATCATCTAGAGTCCGTAGAGAGAGAAAAAAAAAATTCGTAATCAAGTGCTTAAGTAATGTTTAAACAAGTAGGTCGACGGATCGAATTCAGAATAGAACTTTTTTTTTTTTCGTTTATCACAATATTCTTGTATTAAGTACAGATTTTTATTCGTCTAAGTTAAAGTGCTCGCCGCCTGTGGAGGCCTGATGCGTTGAACTCGATCACATCATTAGTTCTACTCCGCTACTCCGACCACACGCACTCTACGATCTACGTTCACCCTACTCAGTCTGTAAACGGCCTCTGTTGAGTGCGCACCCCTTAGGATAGAAAAAAAAAATTGAATGTGATCAGGGAGTTGAAATATTGCGCAAGCGATGGCGACGGAAACGCGCGAGGACACCACGGCATCCTGCGGGCGGCCCTGGCACTATTGATATCGAACCGCATTATCGCTCCGTTTGTATGCAAATTCAACAGGTGTAAGTGGCGTGCAGTTGTCTCTTAAGCTTTGATGTGGAATGTCGGATTAACAATGTTTCGAAGTAGAAAGGGTCAAGCGGCCAGCGAAGCCGACGTGAGGCGGGACCAACCGTATCAGAGCCGGACCAATGTGACCGGTTCGCGGTTGCGAGTCCGACGAGGGTCCAGTTTGACGGACTTGGACAAGTTGAGGTGTAGTACTGGTTCAAGTGGAGGCGGTTCTATTGGCGATTTGATGAACATGTTCAGTGGTAGTGCAAATTCTGTCGGTAGTGACACTTTGGTGGCTAGAACTGTGCCTTTAGAGACGGTACGTAGGAACATTCCAGCCATGACGACCCCGCCGTCTCGTCCGCCATCCTCTCCGCTTATCCATGTGTCGCGGCCTGTTGGACCTCTAACGATGGCTCAAAGGACTCTCAGATTCAGCAGGCTCTTGAAATATCAGCCCTCATCCGCAGATGTACTCATATCATTGGTGAGTGATTTAAAAAATAAAAATATGAGTATCAATTATCTGAATTGGATCGTTATCATGTCAACAATTAATGTTCTTTGCAAATTGCTTAGGTACTGCTGCTGCGTTTTAGGAGCATTAAGATGATTGTATACACACTTGTCTTAAATAACTAACGAATAAAACACATGATTAAAATAACACGATTTAAATAGAAACAACAAACTAAATTCTTTAGCGTTATTTTTTTCAAAAATCTAATATGGTTATATCAAATACGGTAATGATAAAGGTTAACTCATTTCTATAGGCGATACAATTTAAAGAAGCTTAATTTTTTTTAAATATGTGGCTGTTTACCGGTTTTAGGGTGAATTGTAAGTCTGCTTTGTAGGCCAATAGCCTGCCTATTTCAGCCGTGAAGCAGTCATATACGTGCTTTTGTCTCACGGACGATTGCGGTGTTTAAGTTCTGGTGTCTTTAATATTATACTAATTTATATTTTGTTCTTACTCCAATTTTGAGATTCTCATACAACTTAATTCGTGATTGAAGAAATAGTTTGTTTGATTTGAGTTTAGAATTATAATTACAATATTAAATATCTATATAGTAATGTCATAGTAAGATCAAAATTTCTTTGAAATCAATCTAATACTTTGGAACAAAAACTTTGACGTATTTTTTTGGTTTCTCTAGATTCGCAAACAAGCTTGCTGTATAATTCAGCGGTCGGGGAACTTTTTTAATTATTACCCCACAATATTTTTGTGTAAGTTGATATTACCCCATGGCGAAGAACAAAAAAAAAAAACCAAATCGCTTCTTTTAGCATCTCTCATATTATAGCCCCCATGATAATTTGAAATCGCAACGATTCTAAAGAAGTTTCAGTTCAATATAATATACTTTTTCCTCAGAAAAGTTTCATTTTTACCCCCCCAAATTTCATTTTACCCCATTTGGGGTAATTTACCTCGGTTCCCCGACCGCTGGTATAATTGATCTTAAATGGTTATTGGAGCCTATAACGTGAATTTCTAAATATACCTTGGAGTAGCGGCTATTCTACCCTTAAAAAATTACGCATGGTTTGCTCTACGGATCAAATAAGTAGGGTGGTGTATCCAGCATGAGAGAGTCCATGACATACCCGAAAATAGCGATTAGGGAAAGTATTATGTGGCAATATAAGAAGCGTCTATCTCCTACTGGCTACCACTGTTATGGATAAAGGAGAAAAAATCATGGCTCATATCCGTATTTAACGTTAATTATCTACATTAATATTTTTATAATTTGCGGTATATATGAATTCGTATTTTATGAATATCCTAGTATTTGTAGTATCTAGTCTCTATAGTAGTATCTACTAGTCTTTTGTGTATGATCTAGTAAAGCAAGAGTCAGCATTCCGGACAATCGTAAAGTAGACAAAAATATCTATAAAGTCTTATCTTTGAAATCTGTCAGATCATTAATGCGAGCAGCGTTTGAGGATGAAGAGTAAGCTACAAGAGAATTTTACAAATAATCTCAAGAATAAAATTGTTCACAAAATTAGAATGAAGTAATATAGACAAAATTAAATACTTCATGAGAAACATTTTTTTTTCGAAACAATAAAATGAATTTCTTTGTGCGACATACGCCTTCAGAATTCAATCATCCAATCAAAATGTATATAGATATATGAGGAAAAGCTTACAGAAAATACCCCCAACCGAAATATTCCCTATCAAACGAACGTCTCTCTGGATTATCCCAGATAACATATTGTCCAGAATGTGACACATTAGGTGTATTGAAGTTATTAATTTATTTTGTATTAATAAGACTAGGTGCCTCCTGTCATAACAAATCGTGTATTTTATCGTAACAAAAATTAGCTTTTCGTCGATAAAAACTCTTTTAAAACACACATTTATACACACACACACACACAATCATGAAACAAACGTTCAAATTTATAATAATAATAATGTATAAATAATGTTTATGTGTTATCTACATACCTGTATAGCAAAAATTAATTATTATTTGTTGAGCACTCGAAAATGCTAAGAGCGACTTGGCCATTTTTATGTTCGTAATGCATTAAGTTCTAAGGGAAAAACAAAGGAAAATTTACAAATTAACGTTTATTGGGTTAGCTTTTATTAAGACATAATTATAATTAGTCGAGTGCAGTGTAAAAAGGAAGGCGTTTTATATAATACAATTTTTAAAGATTTTCTGTGTTACTACCACTATTCGCAGCATATAATAAATTTATAACTTAAATAGTATATATTTTTTATGTTAACTTACATCTATCTGGTTTTACATAATGGAAAGCTTCAACTTAAAACACTATTAGCAACTATTAAAAAAAAAGTTATTTACAAAACATTACAATTTCTTAATCCATTCCGCAGACGGTCAGTCATCTTCAGGCGTACTTTTTCATGAACTTAAGCAAGTATTTCAGTTTCGGCATCTCAATGTTATGTATGCATCGGTTGAAGTCTCCTATGACTTTGACGGAATGCGTCATCATTCGTGATATGATGTCTTTGAGGCAAACACTTAGATCTGAGACTTCTTTGAAGCCGTGTATAGCTATTTCGGACATCACCACCGGAAACGGTGATGTTTCATACAGGAACTGTAAAACAAAACATAAAATTTGTTTTTATTATTAACTAGCGGTTCGCAACGGCTTCGCTCGGGTCTTTAATAAAAATTTCAACGATATTTATTCGACAACGATTTCGACGACGTTGTTTTATTTTTTAATATAAAAGAACACTTTTTGCGGCATTACTACAATAGTTAGACATATGCTGTCGCGACACTTTTTGTAAATAATAATGTGTTCTACAAAGTCGTAGTACATTATTTTATTCTATCATCAATAGTTTTCGCAGGGCACGCGATTTAAGAAAATTTTAGGTAATTTTTTTACACCTTGGGTTACATTATTGGTGTTTTAGTAAGGATTCCTATTTTTTTTCAAAAAAGATTATAACCTATGTCACTTGGGAATAGTGTTAAGTTCCAAGCAGTCAAAGAATTTTTCAAATCGGTTCAGTAGTTTCGGAGCCTATTCAACACAAATAAACAAACAAATCTTTCCTCTTTATAATATTAGTATAGATTGAAATGATAATGCTCTCTGGAAATTTGTAGTATTTTTTTTATTTGAAATGTCATGGTTAAATTTATCAAATGAGTTGCAATTTGATTACGTGCCGTTCTACCATGGCATGGTTTTCAAGCCACGATTGAACCAGCACAACATGAGAAATCTCTGCGGAGCTGAACGTTAATTTGTTTCATAAGCAAAGATTATGTAATAATGATTAATTAGTTATTCGTATTTAGTGATACTTCAAGGAAGTTGCTTCCCATACATCAACGCCTCGACTTCGACTCCAAATAGGTGTGTTTCATGTTTAGTAACAGTTACAGTGGGAAATGATTAGATTAGGAATGATTGTTTGATATGCCTTCATATCATAACTACTGAATCTATCATTATGAAGTTTTTTATACACTTTGTCAAGGACACAGAAAAGGACATAGACATATGTCATCCAGAAAAAAAAGTACTGTTTACGAGATATATAATTCTTTTGTCTACATTAACGCGAAAAAAACGTCGGGAAAATCTAATAAACTATATTTATTACGCTTCAACACTACAAGACGCAAATTTTATTAAAAGAAGATGATGGTCAATCACACAAACATAATACTTTTAGTTTCTCAAAAGGTCTCGTCGTTAGTTGGTTTAATAGTCAAAGGGAAAGTTTTATACTTTTTCCTAAATCTATTATGAAGTAAATCGTGCTTAATGAAAAAAGTTTTATTATGTAGACTAGATCCTCCAGAACGAATTATCTCGTTAATATTACTTGTCTCCAAAATTATGAACAACATTTTCTAAAGATTTCGCTGTTCGTTGATACAATTTCAAGCTTTTTAGAGGCATCAATCACTACACACAAATAAATTTTACATTTTCCGACGTTTCTAAATACTTTACATTTTACATGGTCATGGACGACTGGTTGTAAATATTAATGATAGAAAGTGACTTTTTAATTCTATTATTGGTTTTCTTACATTTAAAGAGTTCGTGAATTTTAAGGATTTTTTTATCATTTGCAAATTGATCGCAGAGTTTTTAATTGGAATCTGTAAACAGAGCTCCCTATAGTGAATACTGACGTCATTGTTTCATCACAAATACTATCTTTGCATTTTGAACTATACAAGGGTATTGGTTTCAATAAGTTTAAATAACTGAATGTAATACCAATCAATTATCATATATGAGTTTTACTTACCACAGTTCTCTCCAGATCTTGGCTCTCGTGAGAGCAGTTCCCACCGACTTGCTGTTGTTTCTGGCACTCGAATAGTTTCGAAGCCGAATACTTCTTTAGATTTTCTAACGTCTCAAAGTGTACTTGTAGTTTTTCTGTTAAACATAACAAGTTAATCATATACCTATGCATACCCAAACCAAAGCTATGTGTCGTGGTATGCGACCTCTTTGACAGGACATACGACCTACAATGACTAGATATAGACTAAAACGGAGACCTGAGATTGTGAGGCTTTTCTAGACAAGACTACAGAAAAAAGGGAAAAAAAGGAAGAGTCAAAACTTAATACCCTAGACGACAAACGAACGAACCACCATACCCGATCCTGTGGATCGAATGGTAAACAGTCGACGTCGTCCTAAACACGTCATTACGGATCCTCCCGATCCATTAACGGTGCTTTTAGGTACCTCAAGTACCGGTCCACCGGGTACCGTTCTCGCCGAACCTGTCGCTTGCGACGAAGGGCTCGACGAGTAAATTAACCCTTAGACACAGCCTACTGAGTTTTCCGCCGGATTTTCTCAGTGAGTCCCGTTTCCTATCCGGTGGTAGATTCTGCGAAGCACTGCTCTTGCTAGGGCCAGTATTAGCAACACTCTCGGTTTGAGCCCCGTGAACTCAGCTACTAGTACGTTGAATCTAGAATAACCCCTCAAGCTTACTAGAATAGGTAGGAAGAAAACGAACGAACCGACTGTTCACTATGAAACTGCGTCTATAGTTTAATGTAAATGTTTTTTTAAATTAGTTATCATAAAAAGGCTAGCTACACACTGTATGAGCCCTGTAGTGGTTGCTGGAGTTCATTAGTATCGCAACGTGATGAACTACTGCTACTGACATTGAGACATTAGATTGAAGTTGATTGTGTTGTAATGGTTATCGCAACCTGTGCAATCAATCCATGCGGGCTCACCGTACAACCTACCACCAGACAGAAAACGAGGTAGGGAATTAAGATTATACTAATACTATTGACTCGGTCTGTCTGACTCGGTGGTGTAGTAGTTAGCGGATCTGACTGTTGCACCCAGGGTCGTGGGTTCGATTCCCACATAGGGCAAATATTGTATGATGAACAGGTTGGTTTTCTCTTTGTCTGGGAGATTATTATCTATGAATGGATTAGAGGATTACTGTGGGTGTTGTATTCTCAGATATTCTTACTGTTATTATCCGACAGATATTATTACACTGTCGATCATGATTTTAAATAAATTACTATTTACTCATTCTAAGACATTCAAACTTTATGTATCATATTTAAAGCCCTAGCAATCTAATATTCTGAATTTCATTTGGCTTAAAAAACCTAAATATTAATTGGTTTATATGAGTATAAAGTAATAGTAACTAAGCATTACCGTCTAACGGCCGTCTGGTGTAGTGGTAAGTGACATGGTCACTATACAAGGAGGTCGCGGGTTCGAATCCCGCCAAGGGAAGATATTTGTATGATAAATATAAAAATGTCTTTTCCAGGGTTATGGATGTCTATTAAATATATGTATGTGTATAATAAAAATCTTACATTTATTTCCGTTATCTGGTACTGCAATACAAGTTCTTTACGAACTTAGCACGGGACCCGTTAACGTAGCGTGATTGTTAGTAAATATTTATTTTTTATTTATTTATTGCGTAAAGTGTGGAAATTGTTACTTCACATATATTCATAACTCAGGTCTCATAATGGAAGTGAGATTCACTATATCTATGGATTTCGGTATCACACCGAGTTGTACGTGAGCTCGTTCACCCACTTATGATATAAACCATCCACTATAAAATAAGACTACAGTCACCAAATGCAAAAAAGGCAAAAAAAGAAAACATTGTCAACACACCATATTACAATACAAAACGCTACCGTATCAATATTGGAACTTCCTGTATATAGTGACAGCGGAAATGTAATGTGCAAACAAGGAAACCTGTAGCAAAATCAAATGTGTGACACGTAGTTTCACAACTTCCTTATAAATGAGGCCGTATCGTAAATAGTTTATGTACTTTTATTTAGTTCGCGTAAACATGAACTCGCACCTTTTGTTATGAGCGACTACGTGAATGAATCCGCTCAGTCATGAGATTGTTAGCAAACACTCCTATGCATTAGAACGAAGATTTCTATTTATTGCAATTTTTTTATTGCTTAGACTTAGGGGTGGACGAGCTCACGGCCCACTTGGTGTTAAGTGGTTACCGGAGCCCATGGACATCTACAACGTAAATGCCGCCACCCACCTTGAGGCATGAGTTCTAATGTCTCAGCTTTTAACAGCACAACGGTTGCCCCGCCCTTCAAGCTGAAACGCATTATGCTTCACGGCAGAAATAGGCAGGGTGGTGGTACCTACCCGTGCGGACTCACAAGAGGTGCTACCACCAGTAAGTTAGAAGAAATTATGGCTCATTTATTTTTTAAATCTGAATTGTAATTAATAACAATTGCTCCACCTTTCTTACTGAAAAGCAAGGTGATTCGTCGAAGAAATAAACATTTTTTTTATTTTAACAATTTTTATTTATTCCTAAGATGGATAGACGAGCTCACGGCCCACCTGGTGTTAAGTGTCCATGCTCCGATAACCGATGTCTATGGAGACACAACAACGTAAATACCACCACCTACCTTGAGACATAAGTTTTAAGTCTTAGTTTTTTACTACAACGGCTATCACACACTTCGAACCGAAGCGCATTACTGCTACGCGACACACTTTCGGGCACAATATGCCTTACCAGTATTTACAATTATTACAAATACAATAAACACTGAAAACACGTTCCATTATTACTGAAGACTGGAAGTAGAGGAGAAATGGGAAGAGATAGTCAAGAAAATAAGAGGTCAATGACAATGGTCAGTCCAGCTGTTTAACAGGAGATATAGGTGGGAGAAATGACTATATATTTTATTTTAACTTATAAGTATTCTCAGTATCATTTTATCAGGTCCATTTCTACCATTCTGTCTATCCCTACCCAAGAGTCTACTTATTAGTAGAATGACGTGCTATAAGCCCGCCCTGACACCACCATGTTGCTGCCTATTTCTGGCGCGAAACTTTAGTGTGTTCCAGTCCAGCGTAAGGCTATCGCACCACTATATTGACCTCTACGTAATCTCTTATAGTTGATAAAGACATTGGCTTCATAAAGATCAACGGCTATCAACGAAATACATAGTGTAATTACATATATCAAACTAAACCAGCGGCCCGCTCCGGCTCCGCTCGGGTCTTTAACAAAAATTTCAACGACGTTGTTTTATTTTTTTAAATAAAATCACTTATTGCGGCATAACTATAATAGTTAGACATATGCTGTCACGATACTTTTTGTAAATAATAGTGTGTTCTACCAAGTCGTAGTAACTTACTTTATTCTATCATCAATAGTTTTCGTAGGGCCCGCGATGTAAATAATATTTTAGGTAAATTTTTTACACCTTTTTTTCTACATTATTGGAGTTTTAGTAAGGGTCCCTAATTTTTTTCAAAATAGATTATAGCCTATGTCACTTGGGAATAATGTAGCTTCCAAATGGTGAAAGAATTTTTCGAATCGGTTCAGTAGTTTCCGAGCCTATTCAATACAAACAAACAAAAAAATCTTTCCTCTTTATAACATTATTACTAGCGGCCCGCCCCGGCTTCGCTTGGGAAGTAGCGCACGCAATGTAAATAATTTTAGGTAATTTTTTTATACATTGGGTTACATTATTGGAATTTCAGCAAGGATCCCTAATTTTTTTGAAAATATAATAAATATAGCCTATGTCACCCGGGGATAGCGTAGCTTTCCAACAGTGAAAGATTTTTTTAAATCGGTTCAGTAGTTTCGGAGCCTATTCAATACAAACAAACAAACAAATCTTTCCTCTTTATAATATTAGTATAGATATAGATAATATTAGTATAGATTATTATTATTAAAGATTAAAGATTAAAGAAGTATAGAAAAACCTCTCCTCCATAGCCGATTAGTCTATTATATTTTCGTGTGCTAAAACTGAAGTCTTAAAATATATTATTTGATAGAAAATGCCAATAAATAAATTTAGTACCTGGTAATCTCTGTACTCTCTGGTAGCCGAGCGCCAAGCATAACGTCACGTTCTCGTCGGCCAATTGCAGGTTCTCTCCGAGGAGTTTAACGATACTCTCCTTGCAGTACGTGCCGTTCCGAGGCTTTCGATCGTGAATTATCACCTAAAATATTCAAAGCTTTCATAAATCTACAGTGGTTTTTACTGAACCATGCATCCAATTGACCTGTAACTTGATATCCATATAGAAAATACATGTACTTAATGGATAGGCTAATATTTATATGAGCGTTGGACTCCCTAATAATAATGACAATAAATAATAATGTTAATTTTAAGTCTATATACTAATATATAAATCTACAGTGGTTTTTACGGATGTTCCGTTATAACTACTGAACCGTGCATCCGATTGACTTGAAACTTGGTATCCATGTAGAAAATACTTGATGGATAGGCTAATATTTATATGAGCATTGCTCCCTAATAATAATGACAATAAATAATAATGTTAATTTTAAGTCTATATACTAATATATAAATCTACAGTGGTTTTTACGGATGTTCCGTTATAACTACTGAACCGTGCATCCGATTGACTTGAAACTTGGTATCCATGTAGAAAATACTTAATGTATAGGCTAATACTTATATAAGTGTTGGTCTCCCTAATAATAATGACAATAAATAATAATGTTAATTTTAAATCCCCAGCGAAGCGGGCGAGTACGGCTAGTCTAATATAACTTTGCATGGTTATATAGATTGAATTTGTGATTATTTAATTCAGCTATCTCTCAATATGATTTAAAGTTTTTAGAATGATTTGCTACATTTGGTGTATTGATGCATTTATTAGGATTAATAAATAGGAAAGAATAAAGAAATACACCTTTTCAACCCAACTGGGTCAACAACATGCGGACTTATAGAATACGAACAAATTGACAAACATGTGAATATGCGTCATTAACAAATGTTCATTTTTGTAATGTGCTTTCATCATCATAGGCCTATAGACATCCACTGCTGGATATAGGTTCCATCCAAGGTTCGCTACAATAACCGATACTTTGCTGATTGCATTCAGCATATTCGTGTAAGCTTCGTCAATCAGGCCACTGATCGTCGCCCCATCAATGGGAGCCCTATACAGCGCGTAAAAGCGGTATAATATGGTACATTAAAAAAATAGTATAACAATACTGTAAAACAAAAATTTCATTGTAGAGCATTAGTTATGAACAATTTACCTTTTCTACTATTTTTCGTAACCATTGAAGGTTACTATGTTTTTATGTACTCCGAAATTTCAGTATATATGCTCGAAGAACTCTATTCACTTTATCCGAAAACCTTACCAACAAATGATAAAAATAATCTAGAATTGGCGAACTAAATAAATAATCTCCTCAAGAGTTTTTTCTGTTTCATAATTTTTGTACGCACCTTAGTAAAAGAAGGGTCTTACCTGAAAATATAAAGATATCTGCTCCAAATAAACTGTCATGTAGTTAATAGCTTTATCAGCTTCGTTCTTCATTAAAAGTTTTATTTGTGATACTAGGGTGTCCATGTCCTCCCGCGATTTCTGAGTTCGGACCTGGATGTCCGCAATCAGCGCCCGATAACCATTTATTAGGTTATCCTGGAAATCTGTCGTCTGGAATACAAAATGGATTTGAGTTACCAAATGTAACTAAAGGGGTAGAAGAAATGTATTGCAATTTAGGTCTCTTTACTTTAAATATAAGAGTCTAATTTTATTGCGATTTTTGTATTGCCCGTTTCTCTATTTCTATAAAATAATCATGCGTTTCGATTTCGAGAACTAGCTGTGTGAAACTGTGATATGACTGATATGACTGTGATGATAATTCAATAAAAAAAAATTTCACAGGGATAATTTTCACAGGGATCGATAAAGATTTTTACTGGTGGTAGGACCTCTTGTGTCCGCACGGGTAGGTACCACCGCCCCGCCTATTTCTGCCGAGAAGCAGTAATGCGTTTCGGCTTGAAGGGTGGGGCAGCCGTTGTAACTATACTGAGACCTTAGAACTTATATCTCAAGGTGTGTGGCGCATTTACGTTGTAGATGTCTATGGGTTCCAGTAACCACTTAACACCAGGTGGGCTGTGAGCTCGTCTACAAATCTGGCAATAAAAAAAAAAGGTAGAAAAAAATATAAAGACAGATATAAAATTTTCACAGGGATATCTGTCGAATGCTAAACTATGCATTTGACAGATATCCCTGTGAAAATTTTCTTTTATTGAATTATCATCACAGTCATATCACAGTCATATCTACTATGAGTATTAGATTAGTTCTAATTTGTAAGAAAATTTCGAGATAAGTCGCAGAGAAAATGTAATAAATAATCTCTATCTAATAATGAACACAAACACGACTATTTAATATCAATATTTAAATTGTAGGAATAAACAAAATTCTTGTTGAAAAATTCGCCAAATTAACGAAGAATAATGTTGATTTGTGATCATTAAACATACATTGTACAGCTTATCGGCGAGCGGCAACCCACATTTTGTTGATTCAGTGACATTGTTCCAATTCGGTTAATGTTCATTTCAATACAAATTGAATGATCCGGTTTTTCAGATAGCATTTCGAATAATTGAATAAACTGTACGGTATAAGAATAAACAAGAATATTTTCGTTTTAATTTATTAAGGTTTTGCTCTTGTTTTGTATTTGTGAATAATTTGCGAACGTTACCAGATAAGTTTGTTCAAGAACTATTGAAATTTAGCCTATTCTACTGGTGGTAGAGCCTCTTGTGAGTCCGCAAGGTACCAACCAACACCCTGCCTATTTCTGCCGTGAAGCAATAATGCGTTTCGGTTTGAAGGGTGGGGCAGCCGTTGTAACTATACTGAGACCTTAGAACTTATATCTCAAGGTAGATGGCGGAATTTACGTTGTAGATGTCTATGGGCTCCAGTAACCACTTAACACCAGGTGGGCTGTGAGCGCGTCTACCCATGTAAGTAATAAAAAACAAATATTGTCTTAACATTAAGAATGGCCACTATTTTTTTTTAAATATTTTTATGATTTGATCCTTATTCTTTATAGCTTTCTTTTATTACTTCACCCAAGAGTCGCGCGCCACAATGGACTAGTTTACTTTTTGTGTTCATTGGATACAATGAAAAAAAAAAAGAACACAATNTCTTTATAGCTTTCTTTTATTACTTCACCCAAGAGTCGCGCGCCACAATGGACTAGTTTACTTTTTGTGTTCATTGGATACAATGAAAAAAAAAAAGAACACAATACTAAAATATTTCCTTTCCCAACAGTCTTTGTTTTAGAGAATTGTTTTCTTACACACTGTAAGCTATAGTTTATTTATAGATCGCTACAATTTTAATGTCTCAATATTGCTGACAACGTAACATGTTCCAAATTTCATATATGTGACATTGCAATAATAGTAACTAGAGGTCCCGCAGTAGTCGAAATTTGACTATAATTAATTGGAATTGTATAATAGATTTGTACATTATAATGATTGTATTTTATACTTCTATAATCACAAATTTCGCCAAGGCTACAAACAATATTTAATCTATTCTCAATTTGACCACAGACGTCAAGAACAAAAGTTTGACAATGCATGCGTGTGTGCGTCAAATACATGGTATGTAGTGTGTGTAATGTTTTCTTTATTGATTTAATGTATCGTTTATGCATTATTTTAATTTTTTTTTAGCATTGTGCACTTTTTCTCTATAATCTCTATAAGTGTGGAAAATTTCATACTCCTCCGTCCGCGCAATTTTCGTAAAAAGGGATACAAAGTTTTTGCTTCACGTATTATAATATATAGATAATAATGAAAATTTAAACTGAAATTGTAATTTCAGAATGATATAAATAGAGGTTAATGGGCCGTACCGACTTACGGCATCCTCGAGTCGTAATTAAACATGATAGATGAGAGCAATTTTAAATTAAAACGAGGGTAGTAATAAAATGTTAAGTAAATTAGAAATATTTAAACAATATAATACCTGCTACTTGCTTTTTTAACATTTGATAGTACTGTAAAAATTTCGATTTCGAGTTGTCTTAAAAGACTCAAGGAATACTACCATGCAAGATGTTTTCATTTCGTGCCATGCATTTCGTATTTTTTTTTTTCTTCAATATGGCCATCAAACTTCTTTCGGAAGCTTATATAATTTTTATTATTTAAATTCGAATTAATATAGATTTCGAATGTTCAAGTGGGTTCGACATTAGATTTTTACTCGTAATTGGGAGTTTTGTAAGTTCACGCGTGTCAGGGCCATTGTCCTACCCATTTCGATCTTGAAGCAGTGGGTTTCGCTATATCTCTGTAAACCACCCAACATGAGGTGAAACGTAAGCTCGCCTATCAATTCAATGCGATCAAAAATATAAGCTCTAAATTGACCATTAAGCCAAGCGAAATGAGCTGTCTACATTAGACAGTGTCCGATGTAGTTGTCAACAAAGACTAGACGGCTTTTATAGGTGAAATAATTTCCAATTTGTTGCTGATATCGGTGAACGTTCTGTACTGCCTAGTGAAAAAATAAAAACAACAACAATTTAAATAGCCGCGAAAAACAACACAGAGTACAAGGGATCGTAAACTTTACGACATAGAAATAAAACAGAACATTAAATAGAACCATCTATTAACTTTGTTTCTATCTGATTAATCTTTTGATAAATCGCACTTATAACATCAAAGTAACTAGAAAGTTTTTAACGGAATAAGCATTAAGATATTTCGAATAAATCAGATTGAACTACTACATATAATAATTACTAGATGACGACCATCTTGTAACGCCGTCTTGGTGTGTCTTTAAAGCGGTTAGTTGCACTCAATTAAGAAAAATAGTATTATTATTCGCCAATAGATGTCAGGAAGAGTTGATTATTGAAAACACGAATAAAACAACATTTTCTGAAAATAAATCGTAGCTAGATCGATTTTTCGCCCCCGAAATCCGCTGTATACTAAATTTTATGAAAATCGTTGGAGCCATTTCCGAGATTCAGATTATATACATATATATTAATATACAAGAATTGCTCGTTTAAAGGTATAAGATTAAAATTTGAAATAGTTCACTAATATCAGTGTGAAGCTATCACTACAGAGTAATTACACCTAATAATGACACAGAAGAGCTTCGGGTAATGAAATAAAATGAGTTAGGTAGTTATTAGTTTAAAATGAAATGAAATTGAAATATATATATTAACTTCAGCTTTTACGCTATGTACCGTCAAATTTTGTGAAAAAAATATCTATTAATATTTGAACTTCTTCGCATCTTGAGATATGTCAGTTTTTATAACTTAGGATTTCATTTTTACGATTAGAGGATCCCAGGTGTTTGATAAAGTCCAATTATCTTTTTATTTATTAAAGTTTAGATACCAAATGTCGAAATTAACTTTTTCATTTGGATTTTCATATCGTATTTGGATTTTATGAAATTTCGTAAAACCCCATCTTAGCGAATACCAGAGTTGTGGGTACGTGTGAGTACATTGCAGGAATACATTGGAGTTGTGAAATATAATACATCTCTTATGAGATTCTTAACTGTAATCGGTATATTATTTTAGTCGTGTCTCATGTATAAGTTTAAATTAATGGTAAAATGCACTATATATTTAAGTTAGACTTTTTAATTTATTGAGTTGGGAAGACGATGAATTCGTCCGAGGATTGTGAAACCAATTGATACAGAAGAACGCTACCACCCACTATGACATCGAAGTCCCATTTATAACATACAAATGCCCACGTTTCGCTTACCTGCAGACTAACGACGAAAAGCACAGATAAAAGCACAAATACGTTCCGTCTCATCTCCTTTTCAAACATCACATTATACAAGAAAAATCTCCAATCAACATTCACTTAATAATTTTAATGGTCGATTAACTGCCTTCGTTTAACTGCTATCAATGCGCGTGCATGTTTGATTCAAACAGTTGTTTGTTTTGATTTGTGCTACTACATGTATGGTCGATGACTGAGCCACGTTTATGCCGTCGGCTTATTTTGTTTACAGGCTTACTGCACACGTAATTTGGGTACGGTATGTCGAAATTTATTGTTGATAACTTTTCTCCGTTTTATGGGGCTTTATTACTAAGTCTTCGAGCTAAGGAATGTTAAATTACGTTTTTAGGATTATGCAATTTACAGCTGGCAATTCACGGTTCATCCAATACGATATTGACAGGCTATGTTTTGAATTGTGTAACAGCCACGCGCTAATGACTGCTAATATGTAAACTTTGCCATACGAGGCAAGATCAAGTATCATCGAGACTTCAAATGGCAAACATATATAATAAACAATGACTGTGATTGGGCATCGAATCAAAATGTATTATAGCTTCATTAACGATTAAAATAAGCAATTTGATTGGGTACTGAAACCTTTAAATAGGCATTCTTTTTTTTCTCAATCGTTAGCCCACTGAGTTTCTCGCCAGATCTTCTCAGTGGGTCGCGTTTCCGATCCGGTGGTAGATTCTGCGAAGCACTGCTCTTGCTAGGGTCAGTGCTAGCAACACTCCGGTTTGAGCCCCGTGAGCTCACCTACACACGTTAGGGTGAAGCTGAAATAGCCTCTCAAGGCTATCAGCATAGGTAGGGGAAAAAAAGTCAATCATTACTCTTGAAAGACTGGTCTTGATCGTTATGTAGCCTCGGAGTCTCTCCTTGGCTCTAGGCTATTCTGCTGATGTCATTAAAGAGGCCTCCAGTCCAGCACTTCTCGTACAGTCCAAGTTTTTTTTTTATTGCTCAGATGTGTGTACGAGCACACAGCCCACCTGGTGTTAAGTGGTTACTGGAGCCCATCTACATCTACAACGTAAATGCGCCATCCACCTCGAGATATACGTTCTAAGATCTCGGTATAGTTACAACGGCTGCCCTACCCTCCAAACCAGTCTCAGCAGTGTATATAAATTGATATTAGTTATGTTCCTATTTCTTCATACTCATTCATCCATCACTTACCTCGTGATATAATATAGGTATATTACAAAGCAGTTTGAAAACACAGTCAAAGTTAAAAATTAATTCATCAATCAATGAGGTGATATTTAATTTGTGAATACTAACTTGAATGATGTCATGGGTGACTTTACCTTTTTATATCAGGATAACAGTGTTCCTGCAATCCTTACTAGGTAGATTCTAGATAGATTGTGTTTCTTTTGTCCACAAAATAGACGGAACACAACTATTTTTAAATTCATCTCGCTTGACCGATTGTTTATTTCATCCTAATCAAAACAGTATTGTTTTAGTACAACTAGCTATGTTTAGATAATAGATTTCGGTACTTTGAATATAAATAACTGATGCAATATATACCTACGTGATTTGAATGGGCAGTGTTTTGGTTTAAACAGGAATATCAATAATATTATAGTTTATGTACATACCTATTTATTATAATCTCATAGGCATTACATGATTTTCACATATGGATATTTTTATATATAGGTATATATATATGTGAAGCTGCGAGCTATATTTTTCTATTCGTATCTTCTATAGTAGCAATATATTATACGAATATTTACATACATATCTTCCGGGTCCTTATCGCGTACATCATAAGGTTCTCTCTACCTCATCAAGATATTTATTTTATATGCAAAATTTTATTTAATATTGATATTTTTATGAATAAAATAGAATTAGAATATAATAGAATTTTATGTGAATTTGAAAGTGCCAGTCAAATAGAATTCATTCGTAACTTTCTATTCTTTCTTCTATCTAATTTCGAAATGAATGTCGAAACACGCTAACTCTACCACCGGTTCCAAAAAACAACCTCTAGTTTTTTGTTGCTTTTACAATTATCAAGTATTTTGCCTTGAAAAACACAGTTACAATTTTATATTAAATACACTTAAATTAATAAAATATAAGTAAGTGTCGATAACCCTACCAACGGTTCCAAAAAACAACCTCTAGTTTTTTGTTACTTTTACAATTATTATAAAGTATTTTTCCTTGAAAAACACAGTAACAATTTTATATTAAATACACTTAAATTAATAAAATATAAGCAAGTGTCGACTGCAGCGAACGAGTTGACCACAATATGTCGTTTTGTATGTTTGAAGGATTTAGATTCAAGAAATATCAATTCATTCAGAAAAAACATACTTTTATGTAAAAAAACAAAGGACTGAAATCGCCTTGGTGTTGAAATCTGACAGTCGAAGCATTTTGACTTTAACAAAGTTATTTAACACGCCATCTATTTTATGTTCGCGAAACTATGCATTATACTGAACAGCGGCGTAGCCACGAAAGGGTTCTACCTTCTACGCAAGCGTTTCTTTGACTTAAAATAGATGGCGTTAGTTGTAACAAATGAAGAGCAATTTTCTCAGCGGAATTTTTCGGGAAGCTGTTCTATATCGTGGTTTTGTTTTTAATTCACGTAACAGTCTTGTGTATTGTCGACATTTGTATCAAGACTAATTATTCATTTTATTTGAGACAACGCTTAAAACCAATTTGCAAACTTAATATTCATTTTTTTTATTGCTTAGACGTGTGCACGAGCTCACAGCCCACCTGGTGTTAAGTGGTTACTGAAGCCCATAGACATCTACAACGTAAATGCGCCACACACCTTGAGATATAAAGGCTTCGTCAAACAGAACGTGTAATTAGCGCGCGTCAGAGCGCTACGCTATGACGCCGAGATGTGATGTACTACTGTGGTAACATACCGTCACACAGAACGCCAGCGCTATAAGCGCTATAGCGTAGCGCTCTGACGCGCGCTAATTACGCGTTCTGTTTGACGAAGCCTTAAGTTCTAAAGTCTCAGTATAGTCACAACGGCTGCCCCACCCTTCAAACCGAAACGCTGCTTCACGGCAGAAATAAGTAATCATTTACATTTAATCCAATTTACAGTAACATTAAATATTCCTTGTTCCTATCTAGATGTAAATACAAAATAAATATTAGTTAGCTCAATGTGTGATTTTGTATATAGCGCTATTAATAACATTATCCTGACAGATGGATTATCAAAGACGAATTACGCATTAAACACCCTTGTTCACAAGTGGAACGAACACTCAATTATGTCTCACTTCCACTATCAAAGGGAGGAGTTAAGACTTGCAATTATGACGTAATCTATACATCTATACACATAAATAAAATTGGAGTGTCTGTTTGTAATATTGAAATAACCGTTTTTTACTACATGCATATGAATATATACACCAAAATAACATTTTTTAAAATTTTGTTTGTCTGTCTGTATGTTTATCTGTCTGTGTGTCTACTAATCTCTGGAACGGCTGGACCGATTTTGAGGAGACTTTCACTTATAAGAAAGAACCTATGGTGACTTAGTGGTGGAAATAGGCAACATGTCAATACCAGTCCGTGCGGGCTAGTTACACGCACTGGCAGAAAGCTACCGGCTTAGTTGGATGGACGATCTCACAGCCTACCTGATGTTAAATGGTTACTGGAGCCCATAGACATCTACAACGTAAATGCGCCACCCACCTTGAGATATAAGTTCTAAGATATCAGTATAGTTACAACGGTTGCCCCACCCTTCAAACCGAAACGCATTACTGCTTCACGGCAGAAATACGCAGAGTGGTGGTACTTACCCGTGCGGACTCACAGAGGTCCTACCACCAGTAATTACGTGATTCAAACTAGAAAAGAAAGACTATACAGGTATTTTTTATTTATTTCAAATTACTGTATAAAAAGTGTGTGTGCCTATAAAGTGTTGAGCACACACAACACATGAGAAAGACCTTATGTGGGATCGTTAAACGTGGAATGCTTACAAATTTACATTGCGAATTCCTTGACCGTACTCAAAGTTTAATACACGTGCATTTCTATGTAACACAGCTCTACTACTTCTTAATGCAAGTAAATTTTGGGATTCTTGTCGTTTTTGTTTTAATACAAAACCACAAAAATATGTCGCAAATGATGTTATTTTGCCTAACGCGCTGTCTTTTAATCGTTGTGTTGAAAATAAATTAGATATTCATCGCATATCGCTTATGTACGCCCGTGGAAGATTACCCTAATGCAAGAGAGTTTAATCTACGTGCGAGTAATTAAGGCTTAAGTAATTATTGTTAATCTCATTAGTGGTAGTATCGATGTTGAATAATTAAATAGTTAGCTCGTCTGTATAGCATGAACAATTAAAATTGTTTTTCAAATTGATTTTGAGCGAGCTTCGATTAAATAATTTTACTGTCTTTAAATACAAGGGCTTGGAACTGACTGGATTAAGTGGCTTATTAAAAAAATAATTTTTAAAGCTCATGTCTGATTGGCCTTGAGTGGCTAATTCTTCAGTGTTAAATTTGTGATTTTTTAATAAAGGTTTTATAAAGTATTTCGCTTACCTAAGTTTTAGGTTTTGGTTCTTTGATTGGAAATTGTAACGTGCCTTGTTATTCCACTTCTCTGGTACTGAAGATATCAATTTTTTCTTCAAAACTCTAGATAGCGGTTAAAAAATGATTACCCAACTAGTTGTGATGCAGTTTTCGTTAATTGTCCGAAATAAAAATTCAAAAAAATGGAATCTTTTACGTTAAACTTTCATAAAATAAAAATGTATAAATATATTCTTAAAGTTATGATGGAAAAGTTTTATCATAAAACGGCTCCCAAGACAACTGTTGCCACGGAGAAAATAATATTAAAATATGAATCTAAAGTAAGAACGTAAGACAACACTTTTAAATTTCTAAAAAGCAATGTGGCAGTTTTGTTTCGTGTTTAATAAAAACTTATAAACACTATCATTTATTGGATGAGATTTTTTGTTTTTGTGAGTTTGTGATAATTATATTATTATGCTATGGCCATAAAATTGTAGTAAAAACCTGTCAATAGCGTTGTAATGTAGATAACTTAACTATTTGAAGTCGTCGTGGCCCAAAAGATAAGACGTCCGGTGCATTTGTATCTAGTAATGCACCCGTGTTCGAATCTCGCAGATGGGTACCAATTTTTCTAATGAAATACGTAGTTAATAAATGTTCACGATTGACTTCCACAGTGACGAATAACATTGTGTATTAAAAATCAAGCCCGCAAAATTATAATTTACGTAATTACTGGTGGTAGGACATCTTGTGAGTCCGCGCGGGTAAGTACTACCGCCCTACCTATTTCTGCCGTGAAGCAGCAATGCGTTTCGGTTTGAAGGGTGGGGCAGTCGTCGATACTATACTTGAGACCTTTAGAACTTGTATCTCAAGGTGGGTGGCGCATTTACGTTGTGGATGTCTATGGGCTCCAGTAACCACTTAACATCATTCATATAAGCAATAAAAAAAAAGATAGCTGAGAAAGACAAAAAAATTTAGTAAAAAGTTAATTTATAATTGTGCATTTAGAATAAAATTTGCGTTCATTTTAACTGGAAGCGTTTTCACGAAATCGAAATTCACCATGAACGCCGATGATAAAAAAAGTATTTAAAAGTCCTTTGACGTTCGTTTAGAGCCGCAGAATGTTTTGAATAATTTATTTATTTGTTGGCCGAATAATTTACTCCCAACGGATACTAAAAAATAGCGTAATGTTATAAATCTTCTCGCATGAAAAAAAACACGTGTGGCACTCGGGAAGTGCCGCGGTAAAGTTATTGCATAGCATTTTATCACCTTATGCATTTATAATTAGACAATGATAATTTAATATTAAAACAATAATAAAACAAGACCACGCTATATTAAACATTAATAAAAGCAAAACATTAACTGTCCCCTTCACACTCATAAGCTGGACCGCGCGAGAGAGAGATGGGCAGACTTTTCATGATGCGCATGCAGTGTGACGTCACGCCGCGCGCTTATTCACAAACACTACACAAGCGCAACGTGTGAATGTGTTGAACGCGAGCTACATAGTAGGCGTAGTGGGAGTGTCAGGCTATTTTCGTTACGGAATTTCTTGATTCAGTCGCCGCGCTCAAAGCCCGAGATAAAATCTATGCAATAGCTTAAACCTATTATTGTGTATTATAGAAGTGTAGTTTTCGTGATTTGGGTTTTCATTTCGATTCGAAATTGAGTTTGTAACGTAACGTTATGTAGTAAATCGTAAATGTAGCTTTGTTATGGAATATTAGTTTTCAGATTTTGAGTCGTTTAAGATTTAAAATGCTGTTTTACTTTTTTTGTTCTTTCTACATTGGTTATAACAGTCGCTTGAAAGCCCCAGTATAAAGTTTATGTAAAACTACTGAAGATAGCACAGAGAAACTTTTGGTTGATTGTTACTTGTTAAGTTATTGAGTGACAATGTTTTATTATATAAAGTGGTAAACAATTAGATTGGATATAGTTGACAGACTTTTATTTACCAAGAAAACAAAAACCAATATAAACCCTCCGACTGTTCATGGTTCGAAAGAATTATGGATCTAATACATTTGTCGGTAGATCGTGTAAGGTGCCTGATACGAAGTTCTCGGAGGTTTAGTATTTTTAATGGTTGATTTAAGTCCCATTTATCGTACCTTTAAAGATTTATTTATTTATTTTCCTTACTAAAGATATCAATTTGTAATATTAAGCCAATTTTGTGGCTATTTTAAACTAAAATTTGCTTGTGAAATTTGTTAGCGATAGAAACTTGTTTGATGTGACAGCATTATCATTCATGGTCTTCATTCAGCTAAGATGATGCCTACTATGAATTAATTAAAATATTTATTATAATTTGTTGAAAGTCTATTATTGAAAGTAAATTACTAAAAATATACTTTTTCAAGAGTACTTCATTAGCCCTTTCTAAACTATTAACTGATAAGTCCCGGTCGTGATCAGTACTCCTTATTATTTTGAAGACTGTACGCATCCTCTACTGGTCCTTCTAAATAATTACATTAGGACGAAAATAATAAAAATATCAAAATCTTTCATCGTTAGATTAAAATCTTTAGGAATTTCATGAAAACACACGCTGTGAGCACTAGTGACCCTTTCGACACAATCTTATAGTATTAAACAGGTTTATTTCAAATAAAATATTAAAGAGACATTTCAGAGAAATACCTTTTATGCAATGGTGGTTCTTATTTCGAAAATTATCAGGGGGATACTCAGCGTGTATTGCTCCGTCAATAAAAACTCATAGAATAAAAGTCAACGAAGGTACCCGTAGTTGTTTCGTAAGAAAGTTTGAACAAGTCACGTCTTTTAATCTCTTGGGACTTAGTAGATCAACTCAATAGTTGATGTCGAACAAATTGGGACAGAATTGACTACGAGTGATTTTAGGAAATAAAACAATGTTATTTTCTCATGTGAAATAGATGGGATTGTAAGGTTTTAATGTAGGTCTCTATGTTTATCGTTGCATACTTTTCTAAAATAATTTAGCAGAAATTTGTCAACATATTGAAAATAATGATTAGTAGATTATTGCCGATTTAAGTTTGTTTGTTGTGATGATATTTATTTGAACATAATTATTTTGATTGAATACTCATAATTTGTTTTAAAATCTTTTATCTATTTTATCGTGTTTACGAACAACATTTAACGTAACACCAAGTCCCGTTTTGAGTACATTTATTGTGAAATACTTATTTGAATTAAGACGTACCTGTTATCCATGGGTGATGTATGTTTTTTTTATTGCGTAGATGGATGGACGAGCTCACAGCTGGTGTGAAGAGGTTACTGGAGCCCATAGACATCTACAACGTAAATGTGCCACCCACATTGAGATATAAGTTCTAAGGTCTAAGTATAGTTACAACGGCTACCCCACCCTTAAAACTGAAACGCAGTATCCGCCTGCAGGATTCGAATACCGTTGCATCGCTCAACACGAATGCACCAGACGTCTTATCCTTTCGGCCACGACGACTTCAAATGTGTATGTGTGTATGTGTATGTATGTATGTTTTATGGTATCTATTGCTAAGGAAACTTGAGTCCTTAGAGTTTTCGGTAGCTAAATTGCAAGGCGGTTGCGGGCCGGTGGTCTGCACTCCAGAACTCGTGTATTCCAACGGCTATCAGTTCCTGGACAGATATGACCAGTCCATTGTCACTTCAACTTATGTGTTGAGTTCTGTCGGTAACTGTGGTTGTCTGGCGAATGATTTCATACCGGAATATAAATAGTTATATTATAAGAGTATCGCGTTTGCAATAACCGCCCTAATTTTTATTCTACCATCTTCTCGTGACGTATCGTGCGAACGAACGGAAGAAGATGGCGGAGAGAGAAGAAGAAAGTGTAAAATAAAAACTTCAATAGCAAAAAAAATAACTAAATTAATTTAGACAAGCTAGCGTAACTATTAGGCATAGTCAAACTAGTTGATACTTTTTCAAATTGTTCGTGTTGTGTCATAAATATCTTTTATAACCTATTTAATTATTTTTTATTTTCATGACAAAAAAAGAGGGTGATATGATGGATATTTTTTTGCTTAGCTTGAGAATATTCGTGGTTTATGAGACCTATCCAATAACTTTATTTTTATGGAACCCATCGAAAATTGCCGTTACGTGCTCTGACTAAATAAGATGAGAGAACCATATGCCGGGATCTTAATGTGAAAATAGGCCGAATACTTGTTTGTTTGGTATTATATTGTAGCGTTAAAGTGTCGGCAATGAAAATTAAATTAAATATTAAAATAATAAGAATTAAATTAAATATTAAAATAAGAATAATTAAAAGCCAATATTTTTCAATGCCGTAAAGTGAACATACTTTCACAAACGAATTTGAATGTTGTATGCTTTGGTACTTAAAATAAATTAAAATGAGACTCTTCTAGTAGATATTTTGGCTAGACCGAATCACGGTTAATTTGAAATTTTATTCCTAACGGAGCTCTTAGACATCTTCACAATGTAAATGCCGTCACTCTTGAAGCATGAGAGTCACAATTCCATTGCATAATGGCTGACCGGGTCCTCAATCGGGTTAGGAAAATATCTTTATGAGGTCAATACATTACTCTAATTAGAAATTACGCAAATTTAAAGATTATGCTGGTTTCATTTGACTTCAAGAAATTCACTTGATTTTGTCTAATACATTATAATACCTACATATATATAGTACCTATATGTGTTTATGTATTTATGTGTATATATATTTGTAATTTAATATTAATTTCATTACACCTACTATTATTTACTCTGCACTACTTTTGGTTGACTGGTAGAGAATGCCTTAGGCATTACGTCCGTAAATGTAAATTTTATATGAAGTGTAATAAATAAATTAAATAAATAAATTAAACAAATTAAACAAAATAAATTTACTATTTTTTTTAACACTTTGCGCTCAATATATTCAGAGCAATATAAAAATTAAACTGTTTTGCTTTATAAGCCTATCTATTGTTAGAAAAAAAACGGAAAAAGGACTTTTTATTTCATTAATTTGAATGGCTATGGAATGAGCTCCCCTCCACGGTGTTTCCCGAGCGCTATGACATGTCCTTCTTCAAACGAGGCTTATGGAGAGTATTAAGCGGTAGGCAGCGGCTTGGCTCTGCCCCTGGCATTGCTGAAGTCCATGGGCGACGGTAACCACTCACCATCAGGTGGGCCGTATGCCCGTCAGCCTACAAAGGCAATAAAAAAAAAAAAAAAAAAAAAACTTCATAAAAATTCTCTGCAATTTTCTGCGTTAACACAGTTTCAATAAAACGAACTTCTGCTATCGAATTTTGTGTACATAAAATCGGCACGTTGATTCCGAGTCAAGTATGCAAATTCGGTTTCGCTCTATAAAAACGACGTGGATTGGATTAATATTGGACGAACGAACGCAGCGATGCTCCACCTCGATTGCAATAAGTAATTGAGATTAAATACCAATGATTTTTGATTGAAAAATAAGCCTCTCACTAAATTTGATCTCAATTAATTTTCTGATTCGTTGGGATTGATTTCTAAAGTTTATTTATTTATTTAGATTTCCAGCAAAGCAAATATGTTACTAGTGGAAGGACAATACGAATTATTTTTAAAAGAGTGACAAAAAGATAACTCAATCTGTGTTCTGCCTCAATTACAAGAAAGCACATCACGATTTCGATCCGGTGGTAGATTCCGCGAAGCACTCCTCTGGCTAGTGTAAGCAAATTGTTTCTGGTTGAGCCCGTCAACTGTTACTCACCTACTGGTTCGCGCGTAGTTGGAATACCCCCTTAGGCTACCGACCAATAGGTAGAGAAGAAGAAGAAAAAGTCCATTCCTAGAAATCAAAGCGATTTAAATAGGGCTCAAATCGCGCTGTTAGATACCAACCAAGCCTACGAAGTTTAAAACACATCTTTATCACACATCTGGTTTTTAACCATTTTTTATATTTCTTCTAAGTTATGTTATATAGATTAGCTATTGGCGTAAGTGTTCTTTTAAAAATTGCCCCATACATATTTATTAATCATTAAAAACAATTACATTTACAATAAGAAAAGTGGCAAACAATTATATTCAACCTTGTTACTCTAAAAACATTTATAGAATTTTATTACGTACTAGGAGTAAATTTGTTTTGTTTTAAACACATTACAACGGTTTTGTTGTGTTCAACGTCAGGACAAGTTAAATAAGGTATTGTGGTAATTCGCGTAGGTACTTTCGTAACATTTTCCACTGTTTAAATGCTTAAGTACGAGAACTACAATTGTGATTGTCAACTTTGTACCCTAAATACTATTCAACGGAAAATTTCATTAAAATTGAAGAACACAGAACGTGAATTTCGCAATGCTAGCCGCTAACATTTCAGTTTGTTTATCGAATAAAAGAAATGATTGTATCCGGAACAGGTTTCCGGTTGTTACTGTACAAATTTTCAATTGAACATAAAAACCGGGAATACAGTTCAAAAATGTTTATTTTTTATGGTGGTAGCTTTACTGGTGGTAGGACCTCATGTGAGTCCGCATGGGTAGGTACCACCACCCCGCCTATTTCTGCCGTGAAGTAGTAAAGCGTTTCGGCTTGAAGGGCGGGGCAGCCGTTGTAACTATACTGAGACCTTAGAACTTATATCTCAAGGTGGGTGGCGCATTTACGTTGTAAATGTCTATGGGCTCCAGTAATCACTTAAAACCAGGTGGGCTGTGAGCTCGTCCACACATCTCATCAATAAAAAAAAAAGTCTATCAGAAGTTAATTCAACATTAGCGAAAACGAGTTATTACTATGACAACGTAACCAAAATTGATATCAATTATCATATTATTCCATATTCCCTCACTGTTTATCAGTCGAAACGGTAAAATTATTCAAATAGCAAGCAGTTTCCGTTAAACGCTGCTATTTCGCGTTCATAAACTGAATATCATAATATGTATGATTATAACAACTGAATGTAGGTACACATATAGAATAACCGTACGTTTGTTCCGCAAGTGGCTATGTGAGTTAATTTCTTGAATAATAAAATAATTAGATTCACTGTAGGTTTACAGTTGATCGAAATTGATGTTAGTTTATCTATATATTAATACGTGAAGCAAAAACTTTGTATCCCTTTATACGGAAATTGCGCGGACGGAGGAGTATGAAATTTTCCACACTTATAGAGAATATAGAGAAGAAGTGCACAATGCAAATATTTTTTTAAAATAATCCATAAAAGATACATTAAATCAATAAAGAAAACAGTACACACCCTACATACCATGTATTTGACGCGGGTGATGGGAGAGATGTGCTCCGCACTAAACGCTTCACCTTCCCCCCTTTGCCTTTTCATGAGTTCTGTTTCATGCGAGGTTTGGATGCTGGTTGTTGAGCGACAGGAGGTTTTAGTCGGTTCAACTCCGACATGCCCCGCCCTCCATCCCCAGTGGAGGGCGGAAGTCCGGCGATTTCATCCTGACAAAAAAAAAATGTATTTGACGCACACACGCATGCATACTATTTATTTATTGTCAAACTTTTGTTCTTGACGTCTGTGGTCAAATTGGGAATAGATTAAATATTGTTTGTCTTTATTAATATTTTTCATAGACCTGTTTCATTTCATTCATGTTTTTCTATAGTATAGTCTTGGCGAAATCTGTGATAGTAGATGTGATAGTAGTGATAGCAGAAGTATAATAGTCTTTGAAAATAGAATCATAATAGTGTACGAACTTATAATTTCAATTAATTATAGTCGAATTTCGACTACCGGGCGACCACTAGTTTCATTAAATATAGGTATAATGACGCTTCGAATGTTTTTGATTTTGTGATCACCACGGACGTCTAAGCTGGTATTTATGGATATTTGAAAAAACCCAATACTACGATTAGTCGAATATAATCGTTTTTGGGAGACGAAACTTCAAAGGGAACAAACGACTTCAAGCAATTGTAAAAGTCAATTTATTTATTACAATTTTGATCGTATAAAAGTCCAGTAAATAAAAAGCCACTGTAATTGCATTGCCGAAAATAAGCGTCGAACGGTCGAACGATGTAGACAGGTAGACAAATTTCAGGGGAAATAATTCATTATTTTCCCCCAACAATACATTAAGGTATGTTCCAAGTTACAGACTTTAAGAAGATTGAAAAAAATTGTGATTTAAAAAAATTGTTCAATGGCTTCACTTCGGAAACATCTCAGCTTAAAATTAAAATTTTTGTGCATGGTTTATTGTTTCCTCAATGTACATATTTTTTATTTCTATATCGTAGTAATTTAATTTATTAGTATTGTTACGCGTTCGGGCTCGGGATAAATAAAACTTTCACCGAAGTACAAATAATACTCTATTTAACACATAAAACACTTTACAATTCGCAATACACTTCTTCCGCTTCACTTCAGGTGATCCAATCGCTGTTTCGCTTCGAGTAGATCCGATTACTAACTCCCTTCATGTCATCTCTGCAACGCGTTTATAGTCGACAAGACAAGTCTACAATTTTCGAGAACATTCCCGGTAGGACGAGTCGTTTCGACATGTGTTTCCGCTATTTAACAATAAATGGCGTTACACTTCTCGAGCGTTATCGATTTACTAGTTCTTTTGATATTTGTTTCTGCCATTTGATGGCAGATGGCGTTATTCTTACCGGCGTATAAGTACTAGAATTATTAATATAATAAATTTTTAATATAATAAAAGTAGAAGAGGTTTCATATTGTCTTGTTGTATTTAGAAAAAATCACTATTTCACTATTAATAAGGCTATGTGACTATTAATTCTGACATATACTGAAAACCTTCTTCTTCTTCCTCCCTTTACCCCACATTATGTGCAGTCGGCTCTACTTGTCCACCTATCATGCTGCATAAGGATTTCGCAACAGTCTTACGACCAGCCGCCTGTCTGATGTCAACCCACCTCGGTATATCTCCTGTAGCATATCTATTGCAACGTGCACATTTTTCCGTTACATAATTTGCTGTTTCTTTTACATTTTTGATTTTATGATTTACATTTTATTCAAGTAAGCATTTACACTAAAATTTAGATTTTCAAATACCAAAAAGATAAGAATATTACTTTTTTTCGTTTTTGTTCACATACTGAAAACCATTATTTAGGAATAAAATTATTTAGTTATAGTTTTTAATAAGTAGCCTATAACTTGAACCAACCACCTATTACCTTTTGCAACGTAATATTACTGAACTGTCTCTGTCTTGGACGGTGATTGGTTATAATATTCACACCTGCGGCGACAGCCTCCAGCAGACGGAATAGATAATGGACGTGATTATATCACAAGTAAGCTCCTTTGTGGTATACAAATAACTTGTAACTTTAGTTGATTACATTAAAGTACATAAATGTATAAATTGAAGCTTTGTAACTTGTTTGAATTATTCGTTAATTTCCAATTAAAGTACGTTATTAAGATCTATTAAAGTTAACATATTTGTATCTAGTTACGTTCGTTTGAATTTCTCGCTAGAAAATCGATTAATAAATAAAAATAGTTTGGAATACCGAGTCATAACATGACTATTCGCTTTTAAAATATACCGCAAAACCATTAGTTTACCATCTTACTTTCGATTAAACTCGATCCTAAAAGCATTTCCGAGCGCGGGAAGTCATATCGACTATCCCGTTGCAGTTAATCCGACAGGCCACACTCACTCCTCCGCTAATAAACAGAGCTCTATTGTGAAATGGCTAAAACCCTTTTTACGAGGTCGTCAGTTTAGCTAAGAGCAAATGAAGTTGAGATAAAACTGAGATTAACTCGATGCTTTTACCAATTCTATTGTAGCTATTGTAGAACGTAAGATATTGACTATAACCAGAATTGTGCTAGCAATATTTTCAAGATAGGCTGTCACATAGTATAGTTCAAGTTGCGAAGATCTTTCCTTTATCAGGCCTCGCAAACTAGTTAAAAGCTTACAAGAATGTCTCATTAAGTTGCTAAGGTTGATTTGCTAACTAATAAATCGATACACATAAAGAACATTTTTACTGGTGGTAGGACCTCTTGTGAGTCCGCACGGTTAGGTACTACCACTTTGTCTATTTCTGCCGTGAAGCAGTAATGCGTTTCGGTTTGAAGCGTGAGGCAGCCGTTGTAGCTATACTGAGACATTCCTTTGCGTCTTTTTTTTCATTATTTTGAAACTACATCACAATATTTTTTATATTATAAATAAGTAAGTGTAAGTAATAATGCAAAACTGGAAATTGGTCGACTTTGAGATTTCAGCTTAAAATTTATTTTTCTTGCGTTTCACATAACCGATTCAGAATTTGTTAATTTTACGTTAGAATATTGTTAATTACTGTTTTGGTATTACTGTCATATTTAAAGCTAAACTTCCAAAATTTAATGCGTAAGATAAACACAGAACATTACGGGAAAAGGACGAGATTTTTCCGGCTGCAGCTTATTTGTTACATAAAGATAGCGAAGACGTCCACTCAAATCTTCAGAGAGCGTGATTTATGTGGGCCGTCACACAAAGGTGAGTTGTCAAGCCTCTGTCACAAATCAAGGCGCATTGTGAGTCCTGCGGGTTACCTTAGCGAATTTTATATAAGAACTTGCGATTGTAAGAAACAGTGATAAAAAACCATAAATATATTTCCACTAAGTTTTACGTTCTTTTTTAAATAAATCCACAGCACATTTCACTACGACTATCACTATTTGATATACAATACATATTATGTTTTTGAATAATTCGTGCATCTTAATATTCTGAATATTCTTTTTTTTAAATTATCAAAATTTAAATAACCAAATTAGTTCGTAACTTTTTAAGTTAGTAAGATATTTTTGTAAAAAAAACCGTTAAAACATTCTTTTTTAATATCCTCCCAAAAATAAATAATATATTATATTAACTGTATTCGTAGCTTTATAACATACCTACTCAATTTCAACCTTTTCATTCCCATCCTAAGCCTCCGAGTACACCTATTTGGTGTTTCTTTAGCCTTGAGCCGATGTTATCTAACATTGTAAAATTACTTAAAAATGTGAAATAATATTTTTTTATGATAAATTACACGTAGGCCATTAAGTTTTTTATTAAGCTGTAAATGTATATGAACTATTCTGAGTTTTCAATCTATTGCATGCCCTTACGTCTTGTATTAAAAGTTTTTAAACAAAAACCGAAATAAAAAAAGTAAACATTTTAATTTTCTTAATCAGTTTTTAGAGATATAAGGCTAACATTTCGTAAGGAGTCCATTTAAAATTAATAAAATAATGCTCACTATTGGTAGCCTAGTAGTAATTTGTTGGATTTTTTTAATACAGCTATGGGTAAAATTTGCTTTACCCGTTATCATTATCGGTCAATGGAAAGTAGCGTCTCGTATTAAAATTCTACGTATTCACTTTATTTATAATATTAACTTTACAAGTCAGCACATTACATACGATTGAAAATTTTAATAGAACTTTAAATTTTTTAAGTTATACTTCTTTAGGCGCGTTATGAAAAATTGATGAGAGTGAAATTTTACGATGCGCGCGCACCGTGACACAAAATTAACAGAATGAAGTTGCCCACTAAATCGCTCATCACAGTACGACCGACGTAACTTGGCGAGTCGGAATATAGCCGCAGGTGAAGTTTCCGAACTGTACCGAGAATTACCGAATTTACACGATGTCAAGAAAAGGGAAGTCCAATATGCGTGCTTGAGGATGTTGCTTAATCGTTTTTTTTTTCAAATTGATTAAAATTTAAAAGAAAAGAAATCTATATCTATACTAATATTATAAAGAGGAAAGATTTGTTTGTTTGTTTGTTTGTTTCGAATAGGCTCCGAAACTACTGGACCGATTTGAAAAATTCTTTTTCTATTAGAAGCCGACATTATCCCTGATGAACATAGGCTACTTTTTTGAATTTTTTTTTATTTAATTTTTTTTGGTTTCATGTGTGTTTTAATGTTTCCGAAGCGAAGCGAGGGCGGGTCGCTAGTAAATTTAATAAAAATAAAGTATAACTTCTTACCCGCGTACATAAGTACACGCACCCTTTTTTTATTTGAGTCATACATAATGACTACTCCACGTTGGCTTTAATTTCATTTTTTAGTATGTTTTAGTATGTGTTGTAGAGTTTATGCTCTATCTAGGCGTTAATTTATCATCTGGGTTCATAGATGTCACAACTCACCGATCTCAGATATCTTGTTTGACGTTTGATGAGTAATACATGACTGAATCATACACGAATATTCTTTGTTTAGAGATTATTTAAAAATAATCCTCATTTGTCGGAAGTTTTGTGAAACCGTCATCTATTGTAGGGGATGCGATAGTCATTATTATTTTTTCGAAGTTTTCTTTACGTATCAACGATTGGATTTTGTGTTTTCCGACAAGAGAATGTGATATTGTAACAAAAAAAATTGTTTACTTCCTCAAAAGGATTACATTGAAACAAATATTAGATTGTTGGCATTTTTCTTGACAGTAATAAGCAAAATTAATAGGTTTTTTTATTTAAATCCGAGTTCAGGGAAAAAAAAAACATGATCCTATCCATCAACAGTTTTGTTTTACACGCAATGATACCGAGTCTAGATTTCCTTATGTTTTAGTATGAATACTGAAAATATTTATACACGAACGAGACAAAAACAAGTATATATTTACAGCTGGATCCTGAAGCATAGTTGACAAGGATAATTTGAATAACGAGGGAGTCGAAAATAATAATTAGAATACATTAACGGCCGTCTGGTGTAGTGGTAAGTGACATGGTCACTACACAAGGGGGTCGCGGGTTCGAATCCCGCCAAGGGAAGATATTTGTATGATAAATATAAATGTCTTTTCCAGGGTTATGGATGTATATTAAATATATGTATGTGTATAATAAAAATCTTACATTTATATCCGTTATCTGGTACCTGTAACACAAGTTCTTTACGAACTTAGCACGGGACCAGTTAACGTGGCGTGATTGTTAGTAAATATTTATTATTATTATCAGAATAGCATTCCCATTAGGATTTCACCTTTAGATTCGCAGCTATTGACTAATAAATAACAACTGTCTACAGAAAATCTCGTGTCATCTTGTTGATCTTAAATGTTTTATATATGCGGAGGTAATAGTTGTATCTCTTTTATTAAAGATTATCATTTCAATTTTCATTTTCATTTAAAAAATTAAAAAAATCGGTAATCTACATTAACCTTTATTCATTCAAGTGACCCTATATGAAAAGTCTTTAGTACACAAATTGTCAAAGTAAGGTTATTTTAACGTAAAATGTCCAATACAAACAGAATAAACATGTATATCGGCATTTTAAACAGAATGTCGCAATAAACAATGTACATTCGCTTCATTGCAATAGAACAAGTTCAATATTGTTCCTTTATACAACGGACGAGGAAGGTTGTTTGGTGTAAGCTGGTTGATTTCATCCTGTTATATAGACAACAACGGTGATGTTTCAGGATTGTGCTTTTCGATTTTAGGAAAATGCCCTACAAAAAGAGATGGCGGTATTTAAAAAAGGTCAAAATCTCGCGTCTCGTTGAAAGTAAGAGGGATTTTTGTTTTATAGCTTACACGGATGGACGAACACCCGGCGCACCTGATGTTAAGTGGCTACCGGAGCCCATAGACATCGTCAACGTCAATCCACCTTGAGACATGAGAGTAAGTCTCAGTTTTTTGGACAACGGTTGCCCCACCCTTCTAACCAAAACGAATTACTGCTTCACGTCAGAAATAGGCTGGGTGGTGGGTCTATACTCGTATGGTCTCACAACACTCTCGTGATATCGTTTAACCGCATGAGCAGCAAAAAAAACTATTACTACCGCCTTCTTTGCACCCGTCGGTAGTTAAGCAGGTACTTANATGAGAGTAAGTCTCAGTTTTTTGGACAACGGTTGCCCCACCCTTCTAACCAAAACGAATTACTGCTTCACGTCAGAAATAGGCTGGGTGGTGGGTCTATACTCGTATGGTCTCACAACACTCTCGTGATATCGTTTAACCGCATGAGCAGCAAAAAAAACTATTACTACCGCCTTCTTTGCACCCGTCGGTAGTTAAGCAGGTACTTAGAGACATGAAAACATTAACGATTTCTGAGAAAGTGATTGTCAGTAAACAATTAACGTTTTGTCAGCATCTTTTCTAATATTTTCATGAAGAATCGTTGTAACTCCTTCGGTTTGACCACGTTTTACTATAACTAGATGATGACCGAGCTTTACTCGGCTTTTTTTTTGATAACGCCATCTTGTTGTGTCTTTAAAGCGGTTAGTTGCCCTCAATTAAGAAAAATAGTATTATTATTCGCCAATAGATGTCGGAAAGAGTTGATTATTGAAAACATGAATAAAACAACATTTTCTGAAAATAAATCGTAGCTAGATCGATTTATCGCCCCCGAAATCCCCTGTATACTAAATTTTATGAAAATCGTTGGAGCCGTTTCCGAGATTCAGATTATATATATATACAAAAATTGCTCGTTTAAAGGTATAAGATTAAAATACGAGTTAGACCTCAAGATTATGAAGTATAAATTTGCCGGTCATTGCAATGTTTCATAATAGTCCATAAACAGTACGGTCCATTAAAATAGACGCGCTATTATTCCGTCGGATGCGCTAACTTTAAAAGTGTTAAGTGCTCGTAACACATATTACTTTGTAATGACTTAAACATTAACTCAAGCTATATAGAAAGATGAAGCACCCTGCATTTTCCCGGGATAAAGAGAGTTTACTGTCGCAGATACAGTCGGCGTGGCTCTGGTTATGTTATTTCCTATAATAAAAATATCTTATGTCTTAATACAGGCTTGATTAATCCATCTTTGTGCCATTACATCCAGCATTTTTTACGTGATTAAGTTAGACACAATCAAATACGTATATTTCACATTAATAATAAAATTAACTTTAATAATATTATAAAGGGACGTGTATTAATATAATATTGCATGAACTAGATCTATAATTGATATATTAGATAGAATAGATAGATGAGTAATTCGTTTGGTCAACTTACTATTGGCTGCTTGAAGCCTTGGGATATCGTTAGCAGTTTTGCTTTGTTTTTTTCCTGTAATTATTTTTTGTCTGTAGTACTTGAGATAATCTACGTCGTGGAGAAAAACATTGACAACAAAAGATACGGTTTCTTTTGTGTAATAGGAAACAAAGAGTAGAGATATTGATCACGTTTGTTTGAAGATAATAAGAACATAATTTCATTTATAATTATTTAGTCATACTATTCGAAAAAAAAAGACGTTAGCTAAAGTAGTTACACATATTTCATAATAATTTACATGAAACGATTTAATTTAGTTTAATTTGCATTCACATTGCTAGCCTAATAAATCTGTGACGTTATCAAGCAATTAATTACAATATCTTCAGTGCAGTTAATTATGTAATGTCCAAAGTAGTTTCTACGTGAAGGAGTACATTTTGGAAAACTTGTTTGATAAAGTTATAACAGCCATTTCTCATCAAGCATCTTTTTGCAATTAAAAATATCTATTTGGAATTTAACGTTATATATTATAAGTAAAATCTATACTAATATATAAATCTACAGTGGTTTTTACGGATGTTCCGTTATAACTACTGAACCGCGAATCCGATTGAATTGAAACTTGGTATTCGCGTAGAAAATTCATGTGCTTAATGGATAGGCTAATATTTATATGAGTGTTGGATACCCTAATAATAATGACAATAAATAATAATGTTAATTTTAAATGCTCAGCGAAGCGGGCGAGTACGGCTAGTATAATATATTATGATTAAATATAAAAATCATCATTGTGCTTGTTTTTTAGGAGTAAATAATCGTATAGTTTTTATTTATTTACAATACATTACTTTAAGCCTGACGATCAAGATTCCCGATGTATTTATTCCTATCGAGCGATGCCAATATGCCGAGGTTCAAATCGCAAAGGGAATTACATAATTTTCTATGAGCATATTTATCTAACAGATGCTCACGGCTGACTTTTACATGAAGGAATAATATCGTGTAGTATTGTAAAAATGGAACCTGCTCATTTCATTAGTTTACACGGAAAGTGAGCTCGCTTAGTTTTAACTCACTTCCTCTAGGAATTACACAAATAGTATTTTTCGCAGATTTGTTTTATATAACACGATATCGTTTGTTAATCGTGGAAGTCGTCCGTGAATATATGTTAAGAATGTTTTTCATTAACAAAATTGGTACCTACGGAATTTGAGCACCGGCACAATCGTATCGCCCGATATAACTACATCGGGTATCTTAAATATAGCCAAGACAAATTCAGTCATTTAATATGATTTAAACTTTGACCTCGTCTGTCAGAATCACTGGTAGTATTCCCTTAAGCTAATGTTAAATAATTACAAGAGAATTACGTGCACTTTACCACTCATCTCGAGACAAAGATATAGGTCTGAATAATATTTGAGCAACCACTGTACCGCAGTTTAAGTCGCAACGCATGATTGCATCAGCATCAGCATCAGTATCAGTATCAGCATCAGCATCAGCATCAGTATCAGCATCAGTATCAGTATCCGTGTCCGCATCAGTATCAACATCAACATCAGTATCAACATCAGTATCAACATCAGTATCAGTATCAACAGTATCAACAAAGGAATCACGTAACCTTGTGCCACTGATTCACAATAAACGATCTCAACAGATTTATTCAGGTAGGTACATGAATCGTTGTAAATCTAAATAATGTTGTGTGTGAAGGTACGTAGTAAATGCTGGCAGCACCGAGACGTTTAGAAGCGCTAAATTTCACGTCGGAATCTCCTTTACAACCCGAGTCACGTGCCTAAATCATAATTTTATATGTGGAAGTACTTTTAGCGGGAATGTGGTTTCACGTACATTGAGAATTTATCGCAAACGTTAATGATGATATTAAATTTTAACGGACACGTCTAGGATAATGTGATACTAGCAGGGTCGTTTTCGAAATAAAACGAATTGCACAATTATTTTTAACCTCGCGATCGCTAAAATTCCAGTGACAATAATTTTGTACTTTTTAGGTATCATCATCATTCAATTGTGAAACTTTTGTAATTTTTTAAAGTCTGTGGTCAAATTGGGAATAGATTAATATTGTTTGTCTTTAACATTATTTGTCTATAGTGTAGTTTTGGCGAAATCTGTGATTATAGAAGTATAACGTTGACAATAGAACAAATAAGAATGCTCAAACTTATAATTTCTATTAATTATAGCCGAATTTCGATTACTGCGGGGACCACTAGTATGCAATAATTCCTTCTGAATATATGCAGATGAGATCGTGCCACGCTTGGTGTTAAATGACCACCGGAGCCAACGATCGACACAAGATGAATGTCATCATTCACCAATGAGACATATGTAATGTCAAAATCTAATCTGTATTGTAACAGCCAACGTGCCTACGAAATATACGAAAAATAATATTAACAAAATGTAAAATACCTCTAGCCGATCATAAAACTGGAGTGCCCGTGTAAAGTTTGATAAAGTTTAATGGAAAGGTTAATTTACTGATTAAGTTATTAGACTTTTAAATTTCGTAGCCTTGAACGCGATTTCCTTTCGAGCGATCTTAATTCGGATTCGTTCAATCCAAAATTAATTACGGATTAATTTTAATTTTATAATATACATTATATGATATTAAAACTGAGATTTAGAACTCATGTCTTAAGGTGTGTGGCGGCATTTATGTTGTTGTGGTCTATGGGCTCCGGAACCCACTTAATACCAGATGGGTCGTGAATTCGTCCATCAATCTAAGCAAAAAAAATAATCAAAAATTTAGATATTATAATACCTGGAATTTTGAGGAAGAAATGTCTATAAAACTTTAGAAATATCATTAAGGCGAAGTGTTTTCTGTAGTACCCACGATTCGCGTATTTACGACAGCATTGTCAATTACGTAATTGATGCTGGTATATAAGAATGATGGCACGATTATTTACATATTTCTCGGTCGCAATATGTGCGCATGTAATATGTTACTAGACGATGAGAGAGCTTTGCTCGGTATTTTTTATATATTTTATATGAAAAAGACACAAATAATATAAATAAACAATTCATTTTCTTGGTCTAACCTTAAACCAAACACTCATTGGCTTCGGGTGGCTTAATAACGCTATCTGCTGAAATAGCTTAATAGTATTATTATTCACCAATAGACGTCGGGAAGAGTCAATCGATAAAGTTGAAAATTTAAAACACGATTAAAACAACATTTTCTGAAAATAATTCGTAGCTAGATCGATTTATCGCCCCCGAAATCCCCTGTATACTAAATTTTATGAAAATCGTTGGAGTCGTTTCCGAGATTCAGATTATATATATATTAATATACAAGAATTGCTCGTTTAAAGGTATAAGATTCATTTACGTGGATCACGTAAAACGAGTTGTGTTTCAAAAACATCTCGTATTCGTTAAAAATTTAATAGCGTTAAGCTTTTTCTGTTGCATAACAAAGGTTTACGGCGCAATAAAATAAATTTGGGTTCACTCGCTGTTTATCGTCAACTTGTACAGGTAAATTAAGTTGAGTGACAGTCCGAGATTGTATAAACTCAACGAATTGAATTGCTGTAATAAAATGGGTTTTTCGGTTATACGATTAAGGGGATTGTAACTTTTTTGGTCTTGTCTTTGGTTTTTTACTGGTGGTAGGACCTCTTGTGAGTCCGCACGGGTAGGTACCACCGCCTCGCCTATTTCTGCCGTGAAGCTGTAATGCGTTTCGGTTTGAAGGGTGGGGCAGCCGTTGTAACTATACTTGAGACCTTAGAACTTATATCTCAAGGGGGGTGGCGCATTTACATTGTAGATGTCTATGGGCTCCAGTAACCACTTAACACCAGGTGGGCTGTGAACTCGTCGAAGCATCTAAGCAATAAATAAATAAAAAAGTAGGTTGTAGGCGTTATTATATAGTTGATAGAATTGTTTGAGACGGTTCTGCGTGTTATTTAATTAATTTATCCAATCTTATGTTCCTGACTAACAGACTGATTTTCTTTCCTAGTTTTGAAAGCAAATGATATTAATATTAAATAGATTTGAATATTTCAATCACTTTTTTGCAGTGAAGACGCATAATAATATTCTCGAACAGAGAATCATATACGATGACTACTTGACCAAGAATAACTTATTGTTCTTTATAGCATTTTTTTTTCAGTTTAGGAACATAACTAAAATCAAAACGATAGCTCTACAGTGACATATTAATGTTTATTCCTTCGCTTCTTAAGGTGTTGATTGAAGCTAATATATTGAGCTCCGAAACAAATTTCAAAATAATAATCATTGATACAGTATACTAACCGTAATTTTGTGGGCTGTGTTTAAATATTTACAATTTTATTTATTTTAAAATATTTATAAAAGCAAAAGAAAAACCTTAAGAAGCTGGCATCGCATTAATATTCAATATCTCGATGGAGAATATGATGAGCGGGCCTCCATTGTATTCCGGAAAATAGTTCCAAGGATGGCCTCATATCTTTAGTGAAACTACGCCAAATATTCGACGGTATTCTTGCTCAGTTTCTCTGTAGAAGGTTTCAGTAAAAACTATAGTTGTTTGCGAGCAGAAGCAAAACTCTGCTTCAACTTCGGAAGCTGAAACTATGTTTGTTAATAATAATTCCGTACTGGCTGTGCGAAGTCCTGGATTGAAAATATTTTGAAGAAGCTTTTGGAAAGTTACGATTAATTTTTGCGTTTATAGTAACATTCTTGTGTATTTTTCTTTTATTGGTTAGATTAGTGGACGAGCTCACAGCCCACCTGGTGTTAAGTGGTTACTGGAGCCCATAGACATCTACAACGTAAATGCGCCACCCATCTTGAGATATAAGTTCTAAGGTCTCAGCATAGTTACAACGGCTGCCCCATCTTTCAAACCGAAACGCATTACTGTTTCACGGCAGAAATGGGCAGGGTGGTGGTACCTACCCGCGCGGACTCACAAGAGGTCCTACCACCGATAACATCTATATGTATTACCAGTAACATCTATATCTATATTAATATATAAATCTACAGTGGTTTTTACGGAAGTTCCGTTATAACTACTGAACCATCCATCCGATTGACTTGAAACTTGGTATTCATGTAGAAAATACATGTACTTAATGGATAGGCTAATATTTATATGAGTGTTGGACTCCCTAATAATAATGACAATAAATAATAATGTTAATTTTAAATGCCCAGCGAAGCGGGCGAGTACGGCTAGTTATTTATAAATCTGAAGTTCTAATTCTTGTTGTTATTTTTTTATTTAGACCGGTGAACAATCTCACGGCTTATCCGATATTAAATGTTTATCTGAGCTCATAGGCATCAAGGATGTTAATACAGCTACCTTGAAACATGTAAGTCTAAGTCTTACTTCTATAGTAAATACAAAGGCTGCCCCACCCTTCAAACCAGAACGCATTACTGCTATGTGGCAGAACTAGACAGGCCAGTGGTATTTATGCGTGCTCATAAGACGCCTTACCACCACTACACATGAGTAAATTGTTTTTTTGCCGGTCGTTCCAAATGTTCAATGCTGAGGATCGTGATTCGTATGTCAATCTTCTCCACTCGGTCCGGTTCTGCGCCATATGTACCGCTCCCTGTATCTGGCCTCCAGTCACCTCCTTAAGTTGGTCCATCCATCTAGCTGGCGCTCTTCCTCTAGCGCGCTTCCCCTCCATTTGTCCGAGAATTATGAGTTTCTCCAGGCTGTGCAATGGGGATCGCATTACGTGCCCAAAGAACCCTTTTCTGGCACGTAGTCAGCAGGCGCTTGGTGACCTTCAGCTCTTCGAGGATGGAGACATTGGTTCTCATAGCTGTCCAAGGAATGCGTAGCAGCTTTCTCCATCAATACATTTCAAAGGCATCGATCTTTTTGCGTTCCTTTTTCCTGAGAGACCAAGTCTCCACCTCGTACAGGAAGATAGAGAAGACCAACGTGAATACGTCATTAAAAGTCGGTGTTATAAATGAGAGGAATAGCTTATCTGCCTCCGCGCCATTAACGAAAATACTTAATCAAATTGCATGATTTTCAATACTGTTCAAGTACTAAATTTACTTACACTAAATTGTGTAACGGGTAATCTTTATCCTAAAACGGGGTATTTAGTGTAGAAGGTTTTTCCTAAATGCTTTTTAATGCTTGATTTTGGAACGAAGTTCCTTATGGGACGATGCGGAGGGGTACCCTAACCGGGAAAAAACGTCCGTAACGTAAGATTTTTATTAGTAATGCACACAGTGTACCAGTTAACTTTGTAATAACGTACAAAAGATAACATATTTTTTCATCATTCATTGACCGCGATCTCAGGGCTTTCGTTTGTGCAATACATTAACTTTTACGCAAACAACCGTGAATGAAGTGTACCACAATAAGTTCGCACGTTACCGAATGACCGTGGGTTGTTGCGAAACCTCCAGTTTTATTTTCTTTATACCTCGAATAGAACTTAAAATTAATATTTTTATAATAAGAAACTTCGTTCCTATCCGGTGTCCCACTACACCATACATCTTTTTTTTAATGCTCAGATTAAAGCACATTAACACTCACATACAAGTATACAATTTCGCTTACAAGCAATGCAATCACCAACAGTAAATTTAATTAAGATTCAGTTTCATCAGTGGCACAAAGCTTACAGAGTTGCGCTGTGGTCACGATTAGTTTTTCATTAAATCTCAACTTTAGCGACTGAGATTAATCTGACTATGATATTACTTTTTCAAACTCTTTTGTAGCAGGATTTTGTTGAATTTTAGTTTAAAATTTAGAAATGTTTTAGATGGGTGGATGACCTCACAGCCTACCTTGTGTTAAATGGTGACTGGAGCCCATAGACATCTACGACGTCAATGCGCCACCCAGCTTGAAATATACGTTCTAAGGTCTCAAATATAGTTACAACGGCTGCCCCACCCTTCAAACTGAAACGCATTACTGCTTCACGGTAGAAATAGGCAGAGTGGTGGTACTTACCCGCGCGGACTTACAAGAGGTCCTAGCATCAGTAAAATGTTTGTTTGTTTGTTTATTGCCACTGAAGTTATATCAGTCATTTACAAAAATGGACTACCGATGCTTGTGGATATTGACAGTGTCCAGCACGTAAACCACTACCTCACGATAACAAGTCTTTTTAGGATTCGTTCTGAGGAAGGCATATCGTAGCATTGGGAAAAAATTACTTTTAGATAGCTCAGTGCCTTCAGTTTAGAGGTGACATTGACGCTGCCGCATAGGCTTGTGATCTGAAATACATGGGAGGTACACAAATCTGTTCTGGCATAAAGCTGCCAAACGCAGTGGAGTTATGGTGACTTATTCGAGGCTTACGCAAGTGCATCAATTTGTAGAAGAAGGCGGAGGGGTATGTGATAGAGATAGATAGGCTTGAGGACCAGGGAACGGGATCTAAGAATATGGCATATAAATTGTTCTAAACGAGTCATGCGAAAGAATACCCGGGTATACAAATCTACATTACACCTAACATAGGTACCTTTTTAAATAAAATAAATAATAGTTTAAAAAAAAACTAACAAAATGCGCTTTTATAGAAAATCCAACTAAAGAATATAAAATACATTTTAATTTTTAAATTTGAATTAAAAATAGTGTAAGAAAAAAATTATTTTACTGAGTAAAAAAAGCGTGGCGTGCATAGTATAAGTAATTAGAAATATTTTATGAACAGATATGAGTAAAAGGGTCGAGTCGATCCCACGTTTAGAAGGGGGTCAAAATCGTGTTCAAAGATCTGGTTACAAACATACATACCTCTGAAGCTAATAAAAGCGTATTAAAAACTGACTACACCTAAATAGTAAATTTATTTTGTATACGTATCTTTTTTGCCACGTACCATCCGGCTATGGAACGAGCTCCCCTCCACGGTGTTTCCCGAGCGCTATGACATGTCCTTCTTCAAACGAGGCTTGCGGAGAGTATTAAGCGGTAGGCAGCGGCTTGGCTCTGCCCCTGGCATTGCTGAAGTCCATGCCAGTCATGGGCGACGGTAACGACTCACCATCAGGTGGGCCGTATGCTCGTCTGTGCTCGTCTGCCTACAAGGGCAATAAAAAAAAACATAAAATGTATTTACGAACTAATATACATAGTTTAGGCAGACTTCGAGACTGAGTCCCGAAAAGGTGGAAGTTTTCAAATAAAAGACGACTCGTGCACGTCTGTACATAGCACTCCAACTGCAAGTTGAAGATATTGAAAATGTCTCGAAAGCTACATTACGATCTTGTTGGATCGAAATCTGTAGTACAATTCGGATATATGTACATATAATACAAGAATTCGCTCACCTCGTATATGTAATTATTAAGATTAAAATTATAGGTACGTTATTAAAAAAATATTAGATTTAAGTCAAAATATACTGAGACTATACTGAGACCTTAGAACTTATATCTCAAGGTGGGTGGCGCATTTACGTTGTAGATGTCTATGGGCTCCAGTTACCATTTAATACCAGGTGGGCTGTGAGCTCGTCCACTTATCTAAGCAATAAAAAATATAAAAAAATGCTGTGATGTATGAACTGTTTTTTTTTTAAACAAAAAAACCCCTTGTGTCTCAAAAGCTTTATTATTATGAAAAAAAAAAAAAACATTCATGTGTTTTGAATTCAACCAAAGGTTAACGAGGCCCCGGAGCGCTCACAAAACATTCCAGAAGGACTTGTATTCGTATTGTAATTTTTGACCTTATAAAGGTTGAGGAAAAATCTGCTTAGAAGGAATTATTCATTAATTTCGAGGTTGTAGATTACTGATGCTAAGATGGTTCTAATCCCAGCTAGAACTGCCACCTTTATTTTGGTCCAAATGAAAACAAATTCGTTGTTCAAAGCACATCAAAAAGATTTGTTTATGTAATTTAAAATTCGACTGCTCCCTTTGTTCACAAACTTCACATATTGACATATGTAATGTGCTTTCAATTCAAGTTAAAATTAAGTAAGCTGCGTGTTAGCTACATATGTCAACAAGACGTTGAATATATATTTTTTTACCAGCATACGGCCCATCTGATGGTGAGTGGTTACCGTCGCCCATGGACTTCAGCAATGCTTGGGGCAGAGCCAAGCCGCTGCCTATCGCTAAGAAATGAAACCGCTAAAAGAAAGAAAGTTCTTCATAGCTTAACTTCGTTCTTTTTTTTTCGTATGACATTTGGTCTCAAAGTCCCTTGTACTACAAGAGTCGACAAGTGAACGGCTCGCCTAGTGTACCAGCCGTCTACCTTCAGACATGGGGATGAAGTTAAATCGCATAGTAGCTATCCCATCCTTCAGACCTCAATGCATACTTGCGACAGAAATAGACAGGATGGTGAGGTGGTGCGGGCTCCCGATATATCTCCCGATCGCTATTAATGTATACTGTAAGTAGAAGTAGTAATATTCAGAGAATTCTGCTGCAGATTCTTAAGCGAAACGTTTAGTTGTCTTTTACGAGACCCACGGGAAGACATAAAGTGGTACTATCACATAAGCAGATTTGAAGATTTTGATTTTATCTTTCAAGATATATGATAGCATTTACGTTGTGGCCTCCGTGGTCTTTGGTAACTGCATAGTATTAATTATTTATGTATATCCAATGGATGCATTTACCATGAAACATAATCCTATATTTGCAGATTTGTTTGTTTGTTCGTTTTTTTTTATTGCTCAGATGGGTGGACCAGCTCACAGCCCACTTGATGTTAAGTGGTTACTGGAGCCAATACACATCTACAACGTAAATACGCCAGCCAGCGTGAGATATAAGTTCTAAGGTCTCTAGTATAGTTACAACGGCTCCCCCACCCTTCAAACCGAAACGCATTACTGCTTCACGGCAGCTATTCCTGCCGTGAAGCAGGGTGGTGGTACCTACCCGCGCGGACTCACAAGAGTCGTAGTCTTGGCTGTGAACGTGTCGTAATCTAGCTGATTCAAAAATTGTTGGTCCTTCAAGTGTGCGTTCAGTCATAAACAGACGTGTAATCAGCTTCAATAAATATATGAATATAATTGAAATCGACTGTCACGAAGCGCGGCCGGGCTTTTCTAGTAAATAAATAAGATATTGTGTATTGAACCCGCTGTCGACTATGAATCGAACTGAACGACAAGGCAACGGCTTTGAGGGGGATTTTCGGTAAAATATTTCGTTATTTCCTATCAGCGAATGCTTCCAACCGACAAATGGATCGTTTTTGGGGTGTAAAGATAAATAAGTACTTTACGAATAATGTAATTACAAGAATTGAGTTACATTTCTCAGGCGAACTAAAAATATAAGTTAACCAAGTCATATTGTAACATTAAATGATGCAGAGTTTAATGTCAGTTGCCTCGGTGTGTATGATAATTATAAAATTGCTTAGCAAATTCGTTTTGTATTTAAATTAAAATGGCTGAATTCTTTTTTCGAATTGTAACAAGAACAGCACAGATGTCACTTAAACATTCAACATTCATTCATTCATTCAACCAACATTCATTGATTTTTAAACAATCTTGTTAGCTAAGGATAACGTAAAGATATTATTATGTAACAGGGGACAGTTTTATTACTTATAAAGATCTCGTCGACCGCTACTACGTACATATGTATCTATTTATTACGAGTACGCCTCGTGTCAAGACGATTAATTGATCCCGAGAGCCCGCTGTGAAAGTTAATTAAATTTTGACATTCAGAATAAGATTGGTAGAATGATGTTGTTGTAATGAAAAATTATTGAGACTTTAAGCATCTTTAGTTTTTTCTGATTTAGTGTTTAGAGATACTTTACCGATACAAGAAAATAGTACCTTTTATTTAATTGTATTTTCCAGATTTTCACTGTTCAATCTGATATGTAATGCATAGTTTCTATCTCTGTTATTTTCAGGATTTATATAATTAGGATTTTTAAGCTATTGCATAGCTTTTATCGCGGGCTTTGAACGCGGCGACCGAATCAAACAATTCCGTAACGAAAATAAAACCTAACGCCCCTACTCCGTCTACCATGTAGACACGTTCAACACATTCACACGTTGCGCTTGTGTAGTGTTTGTGAATCATGAAATGTCTGCCCATCTCTCTCTCGCGCGGTCTAGCTTATGAGTGTGCAGGGGACAGTAAATGTTTTGCTTTGGTTAATGTTTATTAATATAGCGTGGTCTTATTATAATATTGTTTTAATATTAAATTATTATTCTCTAATTATAATTGCATAAGTTGATAAAAAATGTTATGCAATAGCTTTATCGTGGAAGTCCCGAGTGCCACACGTGTTCCTTTTAAGTGTTGTTCTATAATAAAAGGAAAGAGCAAGTGTTGTCATTATAACTTGTTCCCAGAATAAAACAATATGTAATTCAACGGAAATTGTAATGTGGATTAAACTTTGATTAAATCCAATTAGTCTAATTCGAGGTTATATTAGATTTAATATAACTTTATTAGATTTCATTTAAATGAAATGTTTTTTTACTGAATTATGAATCAGCTATCGTCGTTGGCCGCGAAGGTGAAGGTCTGTGAAATAAAATAAACCCCAGGGAAAGTGTTAATCCTGTAATCACCTTTTCAAGTACGCTATCAGTGCTTTGCATTGCAGGACACTGAAGTATTATTCAAATTTAGTCACTTCGTGTACCGTGCTTATCTAGTTTATACGAATGATATGTGGGCATGAATATTCAAATGCGAGGTGAATCTAGTTAATGCTTGCACTAAAATTACAAATGAACAATCTCTTCGTTGCTTAGCATTTCACGTGATACATTTTAGCATTTAAAAAAATATCATTCAAGTGGACACTAGATTATGTAATTTAGCGTACATTTTACTTTGGGGGTTGATGCTTCCCGCTTCCGTAGGTTTAACCCGCGATTCCCTACAAGTAACCCCTGGGTGGTGCTAAACGGGAGCCGAAAACACAATCGGTGGTAGGACCTTGTCCGACTGGCTGGCGACCACCCTCCAACTAGAGTCTGCCGCCAAATAGCCTAGCTGTGTTCCGGCATGTGGGTTGGAGAGCCAGTTCTATTCCTTTCCTTTCCTCCTCCTTGTTGGGGGTGAGTCTTGGTGATACTTGGAACATGCAGAGCAAACGTGCGCGCAAGTCCGCGGGGCGTGGGTTGCTGACGGGGGTATAGGGAGACCCAGTGAAACGGTGCCTGCCGCCGCCCGCCGGTCAGTAGGGGACCTGAACCTGGGTGTCACAACTAAACTCCGCCCCAGGAAGCTGTCCCGCCAACCGGTGTAAAATCCTGTCATGCGGTCGTCGTGCCGGAGTCGGAGACCGGAGTGGATCCCGGCGATCGTATGCAGGGTGGACTGGGGGCCCTTCCATGCCCTGCGTCAGCTTCTCGCGCAACCCCGGATCGAGTGTTCATTGTGCCCTGCGCTTTATTCAGGTATTGCCTTGATCTCACCTCTAGCATCCTACCTCTCCAAATCCTTACTCTCCAACTAAAATTATGAAAGTCGACAAAAGAAAAAGAGTTTTTTCGGCGGATCCCCATTCCACGTTTAATGTGGATTTCAGCAATGTCAGGGGCCTACACAGTAACCTTGACGCCGTACATCACCACCTTGAGACGGCGCAGCCTGCCCTCTTTTTCCTGACTGAGACGCAGATATCT